>PVJO010032876.1:0-12703 GCA_004026905.1 Hystrix cristata | reverse complement strand
TTTGCTAGCTATCCATCAGACAAAGGTCTAACATCTAGAATATACAAAGAACTCAAAAAAATTAAACCTCCCAAATTTAAAGACCCAATCCAAAAATGGGCAACTGAAATGAATAAACATTTCTCAGACGAAGAAATAAAAATGGCAAATAAATATATGAAGAAATGATCAACATCACTAGTCATTCGAGAGATGCAAATCAAAACAACGTTAAGATTCCACCTCACTCCAGAAAGAACCGCGTATATGGAAAAATAAACCAATAACAAATGCTGGCGGAGCTGTGGGGAAAAAGGAACCCTCCTCCACTGTTGGTGGGAATGTAGACTGGTCCAGCCACTGTGGAAATAAATATGGAGATTCCTCAAAAAACTACAGCTGGAGGTTCCATTTGACCCAGCTATTCCCCTACTGGGGATTTTCCCAGAATTATTAAAATCATCATACCACAAGGACATACGCACCACCATGTTCATAGCAACACAATTTGTAATAGCTAAGTCTTGGAAACAACCTAAATGCCCAACAACCAACGAATGGCTAAAGAAAATGCGGTTTTTCTACACAATGGAGTACTACACTGCCATAAAAAAGGATAAACTAGAGTCATTCATATATAAATGGATGTTCCTTGAGAACATACTTTTAAGTGAAATAAATCAGACACTCATGAGTACACATCGAATTGTTTCTCTGATATGAGAAACCATAACTGTAAATAAGGACAAAGAGTTATAATAGATATTATATAAAAGGAAGATAATATACAAAGGAGAGGAGTACTAGAAAGAAAGAAGGGGAAAAGCAGAAAGGCAACAAAGGAAAGAAAAGGGAAAGGGAAAATATGGAAAATGATGAATAAACCTGCTGTAATTAGAGAGGGAGGGAACAGGGGAGGGGCGGGGAAGGGGGGGGAAACCAAGATGCATCATGTATAGGTACAGAATAATTGTAATGAATGTGACCATTGTATGTAAAATGTACCAATACATGTTCTTGGTTTAAAATAAATAAAAATTAAAAAAAAAAAACAAATATTGGGTGTTTGGCCATTTAACCTAAAGAGATTTTCAGTGTGGTCACACTGGGATGATGTAGCTGTATTCTAATGCTCCTTTTGCTTATATATTTAAAGGCTGTATTTAAGGTAAATTTTAGAGTGGACTTATGCTCATAAAATAATTTTAGTATTTCTAGTTCACACAAAGAATAAAAAGGATTATTCATCTACTCTGCTTTGGTTTTATGTATCTTTTTTACACAAATTGAACATATTATCTAAAGAGTGAAATGAAAGGTTCATTTGTCTTCCAGGCTTCCATATTTGCCTGCTTTTCTTCTTCTTTGGCCATGCCTCCTTAGTGTCCTTTCTGGCTCCTTTCTTACCTGTTATTAATCCATGAGCTTCTTATAATTTAAACACATCTCTTTGCTATCCTTAGCCCAAAGAGCCTCCTATACCGTGATATTTGCATTTAATAGTCTCTCCGAAGATGACTTAGGATGTCTAAAAATCCATTTCAAATTTAACTGTCCAAATCTGCTAATATACTGTACCATCACCTACTCCTAAGTCTTACCTATTTCAAGAAATGGCAATGGTATAATTCTCAGACAAAACAAGTAAGTAGCCATTTGTTTCATAACTTTTCTTTCTTCCGTATCTCATATTTGATCTTCCAGCAAACCCAGTGGACATCTCCTTCCAAACATATCTGCAATGTGATCACTTTCACCACCTTCACTGCTTCTTCCCTACTCCAGATCACCATCATCTGTCACCTGGATTATTTCAAGAGCCTCCTTCTGGTCTCTCTGTCTGTATGCGCATCAGAGCAGCTAGAATTGTTAAAATCTAAGTCAGACGATGTTGCTAGCCTGTTTAAAAGTCTGTATCTTTCCATCTCACCATAAAAGCCCCAAGTCCTTAGAAAGACCCCAAGGCCCTGTGTGATTGCCTCCCAGGCTGTATCTTCTGAATGCTCTCTATCCTTCACCCTCTTTTGCATAATCCTGCCTCCTGGATGGCCCTACTACAGTGCACGCCTGCTTCTGTCTTGGTGTGGCCTTGTCACTTGCTGCTCCTTTTTCTCCTAGGTTATTTGCATGGCTTGCTTCCTTACTTCTTTCAGGCATTTAATGTTACTCTCCAAATACTTTCAATAATCTTCCCTGCCTCATTTTCCTTATTAGTTGTTATCACTCTTTGGTATACTAAATAGTTTACTGATTTATCTTCTTAATGGTCTATCTTGCACACAGTAAACATTCTATAAATATGTGAATGAGGGAAAGAAAAGATTATTTTCTTTTGGCACAGTTATTTTTAAAAATTGCGTCATGTATTTTGATACTAATTCTATGTTTTTCAAAAAATAGTTTGAATAATTATTCAAATATGAGAGTAACTTTCTAACATTACTTTAAGGAAGTTAAAACATTTTAAAAATAATTTCCATTAGTAACCTTGAATATAAATAAGGTAAGTTTTTAAAAAATGTGTTGGAAAAATTACTAAATCCGAACAGACTTCCTTAAGAGGTGATTATGAATACAAATGTAGGACTCTGACCTGTGAAGAAAAACTATGAGTCATTTAAGACAGGAAATCATACCAGATGCTTAAAGTCAAAGAGTGGCTTTGTAGTAATTTAATGTTGGTAAGCAATGATAATATTAGAACTATCTTGATATTTATTATGGACTCACTGTGTGCTAGCATGGGGCTAAGTACCATGTGTAGTGGATACCTCTATTTCCCATTTTATAGACAAAAATATCAAGGCTACAAGTTGCTTGCCCACTGTCCCGCAGCTTTAATGGTAGATGTCACTCTTGAATCTGAATCTGCCTGCTGCAAATGCCCAAACCTCTGGATCCCTGAGTGGAGCTGCATCTTATGTGGACATTGGGCTCTAAAAGCAGCTCACCAGGGAGAAAGACAGAGGTAAAACTGAAAATCTCCTAAAGAGGCATCCTTTTGGAGGATACACATTTCCCAGGAAGTTCTGCTCAGCCAGAGTTTACCATCATTGTCTTGGAATTGTAGCCACTTTGGGCGAATAACAAGATGAAAGAGCTGGTTTGCAGTTAGAGACAAGTAGTGTGAAAAATACCTTGAGACACTGAACTGTGAAGTGAGATGCTTTCAGTGCAAGAAGCATTTAAGAACATGGGCTGAGTGAAGGAAGATTACGATGAAGTTTCCCATCAGAATTTTCCTGTACAAGACAGGCATGGTGGTGCTTGCCTGTAATCCCAGCACTCAGGAGGCAGAAGCAGGAGGTTCACCAAGAGTTCGAGGGCAGCCTGGGCTACATAGAGAGCTCAAGGCCAGCCTGAACTATGCAGCAAGACCCTGTCTCAAGAGTTAAAAAAAACCAACAACAACAAAAAAGAATTTCCCTGTACCACTTAAAAAGTCAATCTTTTCTTTCCATGTTATTTCTTTATTTTGCATAGATCACTTTACATTATAAAATCTTGCCAAAGGCCAAGCAGCTTTTCTGTCTTAGAAAGAATTATATAATTCTCCACAATACTGACAATTTTGTTAAACATTTATAACTTGCTGGGGCGTATCCAAAGTCAAAACCAGTAGATCAGCAGCATGTCAATTATTCCAAATCTCTCCGGAATTACTCAACAAAGCAAGATGACTTCAACTGTGAAAAAAAAATTCCATCTGAGGTACAGGCATTTTTCCATAAAAAGAAGGAAATACTCATTTTAACTAGGTCTTCTGTCTCTGTTTAGGAGTTCCACCTGATTTCCTGGTAGACAGTTCTTGTTATTTTAGTCCGTGGGGTGACTGGGGGAATGGAAGGATGTCACGAGAAAAATTTAAGTATCTGTTTTAGAGAAGCGTTATTGACTTTGTGCCCCACATGTTATTGAAATTAGTTCTTTTTAGCTCTACTCCCACTGCAGCAGACTGAGGCAAGAAGCAGTCTTCTAGCAACATAAAAGTGTTCTCAGTAGAGGCAAGAGTGAAAACATTGTACTTTCTGGGATAGTAACAGAGACTCTGGGGAGTCTGGATTGAGGGCAGTTTGAAAAATCTTCCTATGGAGAGTCTGTTATATCCCCCCTAAGAAAATTACTCTCACTCTATTGATCACTGATTGGTTTAAAACAACTGCACTTGATAAATGTTCACTACAGTTAAGTACTAACTTAGGGTTTCTTGCTCTGGCTGTAAACTTTTGAACAGCATGTAGCCCTAATGTTTCCATTCTCCATCACCAGTTGTTGGCATCCATTCAGTTCTTTGGGATATGTGGAGAGTAGTTTGTCCCAAAGCTTTGTGCAGCGGCTGAGGGATTTTATTAAAGAGCTGAGAATAGCATGTCAGAAAGGTTACAGTTTGGATATCTGTCAGATTTACCCACTTTTAAAAGGGACGCACAAAGCATGGCCCTGTAAAAAGGTAGCATCACAGTCTGTTTCTCTAGTATAGCTGGTCATGCTCTGTATCAGGTAGCTCTTCCATCTCAGCCACAGCTGAAGAACCAGGAGACAGTACTTGGCTAGGAGTGACCAATCCGTTGGCTGCTCAGTGGTTTATGAGATAGACTCATTAGAGAATGATGACAGAATCAGATTCTTCTCCATGGGGCATCTGATTCTGAGATATACGGAGAAAGTTGGCACTGGGCGTGGGAGCAGGAGTGGAAAGACAGGCAGAGAGAAAAAGAGTTGTGGTTGTGCAATTTGAATTATTCCCGTGTTCTGAAGACATTTCATGAGGAGTTGGAGCAGCTGGCTCTACTGACCTGAGCGCTGCTTACATGCATCTCTTCCCAGCTCTGTCTTCACAGACATTAGTGTGCTAAGAATATTCATATCACATAAACTGGTTAATGCTACAAATCAGGTCTGCCTCCCCTACATTCCGGGGTCCAATTGGTTGTTAAATGTTTACAAGTACACCAACAAGGAAGGGGAAGTATGGTATAGGAAGCAGGGGAAACAAGTAGTACTCTGTTGGGACTTTGGTCTTAAAATCAAATAGTGTTTAAAGTATTATGTTAAAATCCTTGTTACTAATGTTGCAATGAAAAAATACATGCAAGAAAGTGTGAAATATATGATTAAAATATTAGTAATTAAACACGAAACTTGTAGGATTGTAGTCTGAAGGTGGCACTTTTCTGGTTGCCCCAGTTGTTAAAGGTACAGGCCTCATCCATCCTTCAGGCCCAGAAAGCATGATCTGACAAGCCAGTTAACCCTATGGTCTTATTTCTACATGTATGCTTTACCTCTAGTACTTGAGGTAACCTAAGTGCATACCAGTTACTTAAAACCTCAAGAGTTCAGGGAACACTGTTTTTGGATGCCCCTCCTTGTTAAAAAATGTGGAGAATACAGACAACATTAGTATGTTAAAAAGTATATTTGTGCTTTGGAATGAAGTATGAATTCCATTACTTCCCTGCCCCTTCTTGGTACCCATATAATTTACCTATACCTCAGTTCTTAGCTGTAAAATAGGGACAATGATAATAAACTCATAGATATTTGTAAGGATTTAAATGAGACACCGGTATAAAACATTTAGCCCAGTGTTTATCACTTACTATGTACCCATTAATTTTAGTTCTTTTCTCAGCTTCTTAACATAGTTAAATCAAGCCTTGAGAATAGCTTTTGAGCTGGGTGTGGTGGAGATGTCTGTAATCCCAGCACTCAGGAGACTGATGGTGGAGGACTGTGAATTCAAGTCCACCCTGTTTCAGAATGTAGCTCAAAGACCCGGGGCTCAATCCTCAGTACAGGGGAAAAAAAAAAAAAAAAAAAAGGCTGTTGATAGTAAGGTTTGCAATTGACTCTATATTAACAATTGACTCTATATTAACACGAATTAAGTTGCAATGACATTGCATTGTATATAATTTTACATTTTTGTACTTAAGGTCATTCAATGAAAATATTTTATTTTATTTTATTTTATTTTATTTTTTTGGTGCTGGGGATCGAACTCAGGGCCTTGTGCTTGCAAGGCAAGCACTCTAGCCACTGAGCTAAATCCTCAGCTATGAAAATATTTTAAATGCAGCCATAATTCTTATACTCCTTGGAAACATGCTTTTCTCTATTTTTAGGGAGTTCCTATTTTCCAGTCTACAAATGGTTGTGCTCATTTTATTTTTGTTTTAAACATTTAGCCTAGGGCAAAGAACTATGCTGGGTGTTCTGAGAGAAGTAAGAAACAGATGTTTATGTAAGGCAAGGTAAAAGATATAAAAAAAGAGGAAAGGGAGGGAAAACTCAAATTTCCCAAATATTTCAACTGCCTAGGTTCTAGGTACCTAATTGAACAGTAACATTATGGGTCATTTAAATCCCTTTTTAAAACCTGTATTACAATTTATTTACCATTATTTTACTTAGGTCACTTGCTTTTACTCTCATTATCATTGCTAATACATTAAAGATGAAATCTGCCCATTTGCCAGCCATAATTCATGGGATGTAGTGGTGTTTTTAACACCAGATGTTTTGAGGGAAGCCACTTGCAAATGGACTGGTTTTTGGCTTACAGGCCTTAATACTTTGCCAGAATTGAATTTGTTTTGAAATAAGGTTCCTGATTTTCAAATAAAGCACTTTCAAACAAATAGTGTGATGTACAAAATATCATCACTTTAGTTCATGTTAGAATAACCCACCCCCTAAATCAGTTTGACATTTACCCCCGAAGTGTTTTGCATCAATAAATCATTTCTGCAGCATCTTAAGTGTTCATAAGTAATTATATAACATCCTGCATATCCCGGTCCTGTCCCATTTGAGTAAAAAAATACAATAATTAAGACATAATTATGTTGTCTTGAAAAGAGTCGTTTGGACTTGATTACTTGAGGAGCTAGTGCCAAAGAACAGTCAGGCAACTACAGGCTTTGGTCTCTACTTAAACATCCGGGACTGACATTCTGGTCATCAGAGGCAGCACCTTTTTAATAAATTTCAACGTTGTGCTTAGACAAGCTACAATAAATACACACAGGGTGTGTGTGTTCAAGAGGTGGGAGATGAATAGAGGCTGGAGGCGGAGAGAAAGTCCGGAGTAAACCTCAGCCCTTAGCTGGTGTGAAAAATTAAACTGTCAGACTGTCTCAACTCCACATACAGCGTTCAAATACAAGTTTGGGAAGACCTCCTTTGCAATTCTAACACTCACACACACACACACACACACACACACACACACACAAACTCCACACACACGGTGGCGAGGACCCACTCACCTGGACGGCAATTACAATGCTTGCTCAGGCCGCGTAGGATGGCTCACCTGCGTGATGTAACTGGCAGTGCTGCTCCTTCCTTACCCTCCTACACTTGGGTATTTGCCAGAACTTTGGTGCCCTCACTATCCAAACTCTCAACGCGGACAGGTCTTCCCACAGATCCAGCCCCGGGGGTCTCAGGTGCAACCCGAGGGGGCCGATCCGGGCTGCTCCGGGCCCGGCGGGGAGAGGGGCGACCGCTGGCAGAGGGATCCTGCGGGCGGGAGCTGGCGGCCTCCGAGGCCCGGGCAGCGAGCCCCGCCGCGGCCGGCGCGCTCCGCGGTCCTCCCTCGCCGAGCCTATGCTCATATTTGGACTCGGCGGCCCGTGCCCAGGAATTTCCCGTCATGCCTCCCGCCGCCCCGTCCGTCGCCCGGAGCCGGGAGGAGGAGGGAGGCTCGGACCGCGGCGGCGGCGGCGGCAGCTCGCTGGCCTTTCCATGAGCGCCCGGCGGACCCTCCCGCACCCTCTCTCGCTTTGCCTCTGCCTCAGCCTGTGCCTGGCCGCGGCGCGGGGGCCCGCACACTCGGGTAAGTCCGGGCTCCTCCCCCGCCGCACCTCGTCCGCCCGGCCGACCCTGCCAAGTTGGAGCGGGACCTGCCCGCGTCCCTGGGGTCGTCGGCTGCGCCCCTCGGCGCTGGGAGCGGACGCCCCCTGCCTGTCCGCGGAGCGCCGGAGAGGAGGGTCGCGCGGCGCGCTCGCGAGGCGGGGCTGAGGGGAAGGAGGTCGCGGCGGTCGGCGGCTCCCCCCGCCGACGGGAGGCGTCTGGCCGCCGCGCCGACACCTTATCCCGTCCGCGGGGCGAACCTGAGCCGCGGAGCCTCTCCCGGCGCAGGCCCTCGAGGGAGGGGGCTGGCTCGGCGGCCCGCGAGCGGCGGAAGAGGGCGGGCGGCCCCGGCCGCGGAGGGCGCAGCGCGGATAACGGGCCCGGGGCGTGGGAACGCGCTGGCCGGGCCCGCGCCTCAGCCGCGCGTCGCCCGGGAGAGCGGGCGCGGGGCGGCGGGGCGGGGCGCGGAGGGCGAGGAGGGGCGCTCGAGCCGCCCCGCCAGGCGTTGGCCGGGCTCCTGCTCCTGGCTGGCGTTTCCTAGGCCAAAATCCAACAGAGCCCCGAGTTCGCCAGGTACCACTTTTGCTTTGTTTTTAAGCGGAAAGAGCAACAAGAACAACAACAACAGCAAAACAAAAAACCCAAACCAAGTCTATTTTTAAAAGTTTTACATTGCACTATTTCAAGTCAATCTACAGCAATGAAAAGTGCTTTTTCTGCCTTATTGGTTTTAAGGCTGTGGGCCATCGAGTGGGGCAATTGCGAATCTTAACAGTGAAGTTTTAAAAGATTTTCTTTGAATCACGTGAAAAATAGGGAGGGGAGTTTTAAAAAATATGGATATTATAAAAAAGCAGTTCATTCAAAGTACAAATAAGATAATTGTGAAATTGCGTGAACTCATATTTGTGATGATAAGTAAATGGTTGTCAGATCTTGGCTCTTCAATGGAAGAACAGAAATTATAGTTCCTGAGAGCTGGTATTACTTAGATTTTAGTTTTCTTTTGTTTTTGCCACCAGTAGACTAAAACTGTCAAGATTTGGGTAACTAGGACACATAAATTAGTTGAAAGCTGACTCTTCTAAGCTCAGATTATATTTAGCACTTTGGTTTATCTTCATATTTTTATTTGTAGCGGAGGTGGCAAAGTAGATTTGAAAAGATAATTTTATCTATAAATTTTTAAAGATGTTTTAGAACCTATAAAATTGTCAATTAGAATTAATGACTTATCGTATTTCACTTTATTAAATGTTTATAAATAATTTAAACAATAATATCAATTTCATATTTGTTTCTGAATACTGTTTTTCAAAAAGGGCCTACTTTTTGTAGATTCATATTTTAAGAGTGGCTTTAATAGCAGCTTTTGGCAAACCAGGTTGTAACTTCACTTTTTTTCCCAGTGGCTTCTAAAAACTACCTTCTGTGCTGGATAATAAAGAATGGGTTGTCTTGCAGGGAATATATGTATGCACTTTTTTTTCTGCATCAGTAATGTGTTGATTTACCTAATACTTGTGGTAAAAGAGCCCCTGAAGACTGAAATCCACTGCACTGTGGACTCTTGCCAGTAATTTCAAACACAAGTTTACATTTGGACCATTTTAACATATATTCTTTTAATCGTGGTTCCTGCTGATATATTGGTCTAATTTCTGATGACTTTTATTGGGGCCCCTATGTGAATATCTGGAATTTTTTATATTAAAATAAGTAGCTCTTTGCCGTTTTAGATTTTTGTGACAGCAGCTGAACTGCCTGTCTGCCAAGGTTGCATGCAGCATACAACGTCATTTAGGTTTTGAATCAACACACTGTTTAAAGGTGCTTATTCCAGTATTTTAACTAAGATATTATCCTATTAAATCAGAAATCTTGTTTTACTCAAGTCTAGTATTTGGAATGTCCAAATACTGTATTATCCCCAAAGTAAGACTTAGCAGTTTTTCTAAAGTATTTATCATTCATCAATCAAAGATAGATTTTAAACCATCTAAAAGCAGCTTTAGGAATTAATGCTAGGTCTATCACAGTCTGGTCACAATCTCTTTGATTTTATCCTCCCTTGTATAATTTATTATAAGTGAGGGATTTGGTTGGTTAATTTGGTTCAAAAATTTAGCTTCTCTGTAAAATGGAGAAGGTGGGTGTAGTTTCCATGTCTCTTCTAACTCCAGGATCCTGTAATATTGTTTTTGTTTAACCCTGAAGAGCCACCCACTACATTTGGTTCGAACTTCTGATTGTCAGACTCAGACTTGCCACACGTGTTAAACTGGTCTACCTGTAGTCAAATCTGATGGGTGTGGATACAGTTTTGCGGAGCCCAGATCAGCCTCAGGGTTCTCTTGATACCTGGCAGGTACATGGACAGAGTTCCTTGGTATTAAGTTTTGTAGCTTTCTTTCCTTCACTGAATAGTAGAAATTTTGGATAATATCATAGGATGGATGGATGCTCTTTGTGGGTAGTGAAACTCAGGACCTAACACCATCGATTAACACTCACTTTTGGTGTTTTGGCCCAGGTTAGGGATGCCACAGGAGGTTACCCAGGCCTTCCTGGTTAGGAAGGCTGTGACTAGTTATCTGGAAAGAGTCCAAATAAAATGCCCTCTATTGAGGTCATCACCTTTTGATCTGACCTCACAGAAAACTAGGTTGCATCTATGTATCTGCTTTATTCAGAATTAAATTGTCTTTGGAAATGAGGGTAATCAGCTAGTTAATTGATAATTTGTTAGCATTTCTTATGGATATATAGCTATTTCAAGAGTTTACTGTGAACTTCTATATTTTCTCCTTCCTGGGCACAATATAGTTTGATTTTAAAAGGCTCAGCAAAGTCCTTTATCCCTATTCACTTATTTATGTATACAGTATGCTGAACTTCCTTTTATGGCTTTTAAGGGAATAGAAATAAAGGGAAAAGAAAGTATGGAAAATATAGACCCACAATGCCTTTATGGGACTTGTTGGTTTTTACCTCATTTAAGTGTGTGGCAAGTAACAGAAATGAAGTTGAGCTAGTTTTTAGCAAAAGAAAGGGAAGGAAGAAAGGAATTTGTTGGAAGACCTTTGAAAGTCAAGTGCAGACAGACCTTATTAGGGCCTGGGACCAGGGACTGGAAAACCTGGAACATTCCTTGTCTGTAGTTTTTGCTTTTCTTTATTTCATTGTTCTCTCTTTGCTGACCATTTGTAGTTTGTCTTTTTTGTCTGTTATTTTTCTGGATTGAATATGACTGCTCAGCAGCTCCTGACTATTTATGTATTCCTTGTTTCTAAGCACAAGGGGAAACTAAATTATTGAGTCTTGATCCTAAATTCCTGAGCAGAAGAACCTGATAGAGACAGCTTGGGTCACACAGTTACTATAGATTTTCTATCATTCTAATTCTAGAGTTACCTGTAGTGTGCAGTACAACCAGTTAGATGGTTTGAGTTTGCACTTTTTCATTTTATATTTTGGAATTACTGGTCCTTAAAGCATATCATTCTCCTGATTGCAATGTTTGTAGGAGTGTGTGACATCCTCGGCATAATTCGAGGACCCTAGCACGGTTCATAGTGCTGCAGGAAACCTGAAGAGAAAGCCTGTAGGGAGTAAACTGAGTGGAGCACCACAAGCAGGAGCTATAAGCTTGGTATGTACCTAAGCTGTGAGAATCCTGTCTGATAACAACTAATTCATTCTGTAGATGATCATCTGCATATTTCCCAGAATTCACTGAATGAAATGCTGAGCTTGAATAGCTCTTTAGGATAAAATTCATTAAAAGTAGGCAAGTTTTAGAAATATTCAAGACAGAAATAGTTTAAGGACCAAGAATTCACCAATTTAGGCTCTTCCTGTTCTATGCAAGTCATTTGGAATTGAAGCCCCTAATTAAGGCTAATGTCAGATGGGTATTTTGTAATTTCCTTGTGCTTCTAGGACATTTTACCTTCGTTGGCACAACTTTTACCATTTTTTGTTATAGTTAAATCCATATATATTCATCTTCTTCACTAGACTATAAAATCCCTTAGGCCAAGGATTCCCCTAGAGAAATTCTTACAGGGTTTTTAATATCACTTTTCTCAGGTCATAATGATTCTGACTTTTTCAAATATTCTAAAGTTTTTGTGACATCTGGCTCTTCCTTTGACATTGGAGATTAATCACACTGCTCTTTTACTTAGTCCTTGTCTGTTTTTTAGATATGAAAAGCTTTTCCCTGAATATTCTGATTTCCTATGTGAAGATCAAATACACAGAATGGTAGAATGTTTTCTTGTCAACTGAAATGGTATAAGGCGGGGCAAACTCCTATGGAAGGGATTCAACTTTTGTTAACAACCAACATTTACTAGATCAGATGGAGGGCAGGCATAGAGGAAAAAAATTGAGCATATATAAAGAGATAAAGGATAGAAGATTTGGCTTGGCTTATAACATGGAAAGTTTTTAATCCTAGGCCATCAAATTTGGACTGACTTAGTAAGCTATGAAGTTGAAGTTTTTTGATCCTTGACATGTCATAATTAGAGTAGCAGTTCACAGGATGGATCAAATTAGGCAAGAAACAATAGAATGGATGAAGATGTGTTGTAGGAGTTGTCGAAGAATGAAGCCCTGCAGTAGGGTATTATCCATGAGACTGGAGAAGTATTGCTGAATTACATTGGGCAGAAATAAACAATTATTAGATATTGGGAAAGAAAGGGATGAATAAAAGTTTTAGTTAGGTGTTAAGCCTGAGAAATTGAGAGACTGTGAATGTAGGTTTATGGGTAGGGTAAAACGAAGATTTGTTTTAGCTCTCTTGTGTTTGACATGTTTATAGGGTATTCACATAGAAATGTATAGTAGA
>PVJO010032875.1:0-12692 GCA_004026905.1 Hystrix cristata | reverse complement strand
AAGCACAAGGATATTTGACAAAGTATAATACATTGTGCTTAGAGCTTTAAATAGAGCTTCAATAAAGAACTGAGGGCTCTCAAGAGTAATGAGATAATAAAAAAGGAAAAATGTACACAAGGAATAAAAAATCAGATATATGAAAAATCTACTAATGACTGAGATATTCAGAGACGTTGTTCTTACAAAAAGGTGATTTTTGTAAAAGAAAAAAAGGCCAATCTAAGTAAGAGCAAGAGTTAAACTCAAAAAGTCTTCAGTTTAGGTACAAATTTGAAATAATAAACTTTGTGGAAGACATGGAGAGTCAACATTACCTGTAAAAGACATTCTTTTAATAAGTTGAATATTAGCAAATATGTGATTATTAAAGTATGAAGGACAGACTCGGTGATGAAAAGAAGTTTCTTTCCACTGTATTAAAGATGATGAACAGAGGGGGCTGGGGATTTAGCTCAGTGATTAGAGTGCTTGCCTTGTAAGCGCAAGGGCCTGAGTTCGATCCCCGGCACCACCAAAAAAAAAAAAAAAAGATGATGAACAGAGATTCCTGTCCCCAAACTTGCAATGAGTGGACACATCGGAAGAAGCAAATTTCCAGCTTTAGTATATGTGCTGCTGAAGCGAGCATGGAAGAACCAAATTTCACAATGGCCAGTACTTAAAAATTTTCAAATCTAATATATAAAATAAAATATATAAATTCATTCAGGCTTATGTGAGAATTGAACGAAGATTTCCTTTGCTACTCAATACTAATTACTATTAGCATTTATAATTTACAAGCCTTGTGTTTCCTTTTCCTTCTCAGAGAATTTCCCAGGTCGAAGAAGATTGAAGTACAGGCACCCTGCTGAAAGAAGGCAAAGACATCCTGTCTCCTGACTCTAGACCAGAAAACATATAGTTGGCCATGAAATGGCTACAAAAACACATTTTTGTTAAATGGAAAACAAACAGGATTTAGAAATCAGATTAATTTTAAAAAGGCCGTTAATTGTTTAAAAATGCAGACATGATGACAGACCCTAGAAATCAAACAGGAATGAGTCTTGAGTGCAGCTCTCTTAAAATGCAAGGGCAATCTGGGTCTCACAGAGGTCCTTATTAGTGAGACTGGGGTTATCTCTGGACAATCAGGGACAAGGGGAGAAGGCACAAGACACAGAGTAGTTAAAGACTTTGCTGCCTATTTGTGCAGGGAGAGAATGAAGTCATCACATCTGGCTGGCTAGGTGCCTTATACTGGAAATGTCAGAAAGAGAGGAAACCACAGTGACACCCTTCACCAGGAGCAACAAGGAAGAGAAACAAACACCGCGCAGCCCATAGAAAGGGCTTGCGAGGCCACAGCCCGTGTCTGCCAAGCCTCTCGGACCCTGCAGCTTATTGTACCAGCCCTGCTATTAGGAAGACAAGGCCAGGGCTCACCACATCCTTAACTGACCAGAAAAGACTAACTGTTTCCTCATCTGAATTTTTCCCCTTCTGATTTTATACACCATTGAGAAGGCCTTGGTAATATGTCCTTTTCAAAGATTTAAAAACTTGAGAAGTAATTTTGGAATGCTGTGATTTTTATTAACACATATACACGAACTTTGAGGTATTTAGGTGCAAAATTGGGAGGCAACAGTTCGTAAACTTCTGCTGTGCATTTTCTAATAAAGCGGTAGAGATAAAAGCATTTGATAGATGTTTGGAGAGCAGTCAAAAATGGCTTTTAAGGAAGAATAACAATCTTCAGTGTGAATCCTTGTAGGTCTCTGCTGGCAACCCTTATATTTTACCAACCCTTTCCGATGTCTCATCAAATCGCTTCAGAAGTCTTTCCAGAGTCCCATCCATTTCTTTTCTTTTCCAAGTTCACTGTCATTTCCCTTTTCTTCAATTTCTGTTAGGTTGACTGTCATAAAAAAAAAAAAAAACAGACTCCACGTTTTGGTTCTCATGTTGCCTTGGCAATAATTTGCTTGCACTTGAGATTTGCAAAATTGAGTTGAAGTGTAGAAGTGTCTAGTTCCTCCTATTGTTTTCTTAGCCCTCCCTCCATTTTTCTGCCTTCAGTTTACTTCCTCTGCCATTTTGATAGTGGATCCACTTCAGTCTCTCCACATACCTCTGAAACTGAGGATCCCCTGAAGAACGTGCTGTCCGTGAAGATGCCCAACCAGGGTTTTACAGAAGCTTACTGGCATTGTTTATAGAAAGCAGTGAGGCCCTTCACAGTGCAGAGCAACCCTGGGGTCTGAAACTCAATCTTAGCATTGTCAATTATTCCAGTGTGCCATTGGCTAGCTGAATCTGAATTTATTTCTCCTATAACATGAGAATTAATTGAAATAATATAATCAGCGGCTGGCACAGACAAGCTGTAAACTAATTCTGACTGGTATGTCTTCTCATTGTCTAACGGCTTCCTTTCACATGTGGAAGGATTACTGTGAAGGGCTGGCCAGCCTCCACCACATGGGCAAACTGCTCCTGAAGAAGCCTAGAGACAAAAGGATCTCACCACCCTTCCTAATCCATCCAAACGTTTTCCTGCTTCTCACTGTCAGGAAGTTCTTTACTCCTAATTCACCTTTTTCCTGCTATACTTAAGACCACTTTCCTCTCAATCTGGCTTTAAGAAAAGTTGCAAAAAAAGACCTCATGAAAACAAACAAATAACAACAACAAAATATGAAACCCAGTCACAGTCCTAGGAGAAGGTCATCACTGAGTCACTTCTCAACCTCTCCTTCCCCAAGAAACAAGAAAAATGCCAGAAAAAAGGAAAAAAACAACAGATACAATATAAAGAAGAAGGCTCAAGAAAGAAAGATATGAGAAAAAGTAATTACAGAGACAGTGGAAAGATCTCACTAAACCAAAAAGAAAGAAAAAGGTTAAAGGCAAAGAATTAGAGATAAGATAGAAACAGGAAAAAAGTGAAAATATGATAGGCGATTACAGAAAAGTACATGTGAGACACAAAGAGCACAACCCAGAGACACAAAAATGAGGAGACAACATGACAAACATGGAAAAGAACCCGAGAGGCCGACCAGCACACTGGCCAGGCCAGTGTGGTGATGTGGGAGTCAGAAGTTAGGAGCTAAGTGAATCCTCAAGTCAAGAAACAAGAGGTGGGCTCCCGATGGTACAAGTCGCTCCCCCACCCAGCCTTGGAGGTAGATCTGCACACGCCTGCTGGTCCTCTCAGTCGCATGCCGGCCACCTGCCCCTCAGCCGGATCAGCAAGGCGAGTGGGAAGACTGAGAGTCCCTGGCGGAGACACAGAGGAGAGATACTGGGGAAGAAGCGACTAAGCAGAGAGAGTTGGGACGACAGAGACAAGGAGAAAGTGAGCAAGGGGGAGGTTAACAGGGTCAAAATCTGCGCCATCTCCCCCATGGCCAGTGTGGGTAGAGCCCCTGTCCAAACTGAACACAGGCAGTCATTGCGGGAGCCAGGAAGCATTCACCTCTGGGGATCCTCACAGAGGCAAGGCCAGCTTTTGCTGCAGAAGTAAGTCTGTTCACTAACCTTGTCGGGTGGCTTCGGCACACGCTGATGAGGACATCGGCTGTGCTGGTCAGGCTCAGAAGAGGAATCCAAAGGTGCCAAGCAAGGATACGGTTGGTTTTGCTGTGAATCAGCAGCTCATTTATAGGGCTGCACATCTGGGCTCCTTGATCTGCCTTCCTTTCCCATTTCTCTCAGTTGCACACAGAGATGCAGACAAACACACACACACACACACACACACACACACACACAATTTTGCAGGGACTAACTTTCTACTTGTTATTGTTGAGAGCCAACTGTAATAAGGCCAAGTAACTATTCCTGAAGGCTGACCATTCCAACTCTCTCCCTGGGGAAAGTCTTGTATCAGTTCTTTCCAGGGCTCCCTTGTGAGGACAAGTCCATGGCAAGTGGCCCTGGAAGGCACAGCACAGTCTATATTTTCCTAGGAAGTTTGTGTTTCCTGTAGCAGATGACTTTATAAATGAGTGAGACCTGGCAAATATCATGATCCTGTGCCCTCAGCTTCAAATCTGAGAAACTTTTGACTCTGATCCACTTATTCCTCAATTTTGTTTTGAATTAATGTTCTTGTGATGATTTCTGCCGACTCAATTGCCATTTTTGTGTTCTCGATTAAACATTTTCTCATGTCATTATTATTATGTTCATCCCAACAGTGACCATTGACTGAGCCCCTGTGCCAGGCACCATATTAACTGCTCTGATGAGGTGGTAAACAGGGACTAAAAATCTCCCTGATGAAGCATACATATTTGATGAGTTGCTCACTTCCTCACCCCAATCCACTCTACCTCTTCAAAATTCTTTTATATCCGAAATACCCTTTTTTCTCCTGATCTACTTCCTGTGCTTCTAAAACCCAGTCCAATCCTGAATTATCTGCCATTTAAATTCTGCATGACCTACATGGCTTCAGTAATTATTTCACTCCCTCAATTCTCAACAGCAATTCTACCCCTGAAAAACTTGGACTGCTGTAAAATCTAAATTTATAAATCTTGTGTCTTGCCTCATCTAAAGAGTTGGGATGGCCTTTCCCCTCCACTGTATCATATACTTTCACAGTATCTCAAAGTTTGAGTTGTACTCAATTTAATGTATTTGGGCTACTTTGGCAGCATAAATCAGTTTGCATAAAAGGCATGAAAACAGAATAAGGAAATAAGCCTTTGTAGTAGAAGATGTCCAAGGATTCTTCATATGGTTGCTCAAAAGCAAGCTCTTCAAACAACTTAAAAGCATGTACATCTATTTGCACTGAAAGGTCAATTAATTGATACATTAAGTAGAAAATTCTTTAGACTGCCCACTTCCCTATAAACTCTGGTCCACAGTGTCTTATTGACAAAATTCCGATCCAAATATAATGGGCAATTCAAATTGTTCCAAACCATGTTATCTTCCTAGACAAGACAATACTGAATAAGTTAGTGTTTTTTCCCTGACATTATCATGTTGAAGTACCACTTCTTATAGCATATCTTTGAAAGAAAAACTATACCAAAAAATGTTTTCCAAAAAGTGGTGAAACTTCAGCAGCCACAAGGGTAAAGAATTGTTAGCCTTAGGCATGTTTTATGAGGTCTTTATACGTTTCCATTGATTCAGATGTTCATCAGTGAGTCTATAATTTTGTGTGCTACTTTTTTGGTGTATGGTTTCTCTTTTTTCACTGGGATTATTCCTGTATACTTTGTGTTTTGGATGGTATATAAAATGATACCTTATCTTACTCATTTGCAGAATTTGAAGAAGCTAACTTCATGCAAGGAGGAAGTAGAATAGTGGTTAATGGAGATTGGGGAAGGGAAAAAGAAGGATGGAGAGAGGTTGGTCAACAGGTACAAAGTTACAAGGAGATAACAGGAATGAGTTCTGCTCTGTTGGCACATTAGCATGAGGATAGCTAACAATAATGTGCTGAATATTCCAGCATAGCTAGAAGAGAGATTTTTGAATGCTCTTATCACAAATGATGAATGCACAAGATAATTATATGCCCATATGCCTATTAATCATTGTGTCAATGAAAAATATAATAATCGAAATGGAATTTTAAAAATTAAATTTGCAAGTATTTTGATGACAGAGATAGGATTAGATTTTTTTGTATTGTTTTTGTACTCAATTTATTAATTTTAATAAAGTGTGCATTTTTTAGTTTTTCTATGAAGACAATCATAGCATCTATAAATAAAGACAGTTTTGTCTTTTCATTTCCAGCTCTTACACCACTTATTTATCTTCTTACACTATTGTAATTCCTAGGATTTTCAGTACAATTTCAAAAAATAAAAGTGATAATGTTTGACCGTGGCTTTTTTAAGCAAAGGAGAATGCTTTCAATTTTTCACTATCAAAGATTACATTTGCTAAAAATTTTGCACATAAAGTCTTCAGTAACTGAAAGAAGTTCTTTTCTATTCCTAGTCTGTTGAGAGTTTTAAAAAATCATAAACATGAATGAATTTTGAATAAAAACAGGCATCTTCCTGCATTCCTTGAGATGATTATGTGGATTTTCTTCATTTGTATGTTAGTGTAGTGATTTATAGTCATTCAATGTCTAATGTTAAAGCAATTTTGAATTACTGGGATAAACTCCATTTTGGTTATAAATAAGGTAATTTAAAAAAAATACACTGTAGGATATAATTTGCTAAAATTTTGCTTAGGAGTTTTGCAACTATGTTCATGAGTGAGATGAGCTTATTTGGTTTTGGTCAAGTTTTGTCATCAAACTTATATTTGCATCATTAAAAAAATTTTGGTCTCTCTCTTTTCCCCCTAATATATCTGTATTATTCTGCTTCTCATCACTATAATTAAATACCCATTATAATTAATTTATGAAGAGAAAAGGTTTGTTTTGGCCAATAGCTTGGGAAGTTTCATTCTATGACTGATAGAGATTATTTCTTTAAGCCTGTGACAAAGCAGCACATCATTGTGGAAGTCCACGGTAGAGCAAAATACTCATGGCCAGGAAGTAAAGAAGGTGGAGGAGAGGCCATGGTCTCACAGCTCATCCTAAAGGCAGGTCTCCAAGGGCGTGTTTCTAATGAGCTAGACTTCTCATTAGGTCCCACCTCTTAAAGGTCCTATCACCTGCTAATAGCATCATCCTAGGGACAAAACTTTTAAAACAGAGGTCTTGGGGACTGGCTGAGCAAAAGACCCATATGCCAGCCCCCAGGTCCAAGCTGGTTTACTCAGTGGTCATCTCTCCAACCTGGCTCAGAAGTCTAAACTGGAAACCATGTAATGCAAGTAGAAATGATAACGGTGAAATCAGAATGAACACTGCCCAAATCCAGAGGATCGTAAGAAACTGCTTTGAAAACTTATGCTCCAGTAAGTCAGAGAACCTAGGAGAAATTCCTAGACATGTATAAATTACCAAAATTGAACCAAGAAATACAAATCCCTGAATAGACTGATAACAGGCAAGGAAATAGAAGCAGTAATGAAAATTCTATCAATTAATAAGACCCCAAGGTCCTGATGAATTCACTGGAGGATTCTACCGGAACTTCAGGGACGATCTAATGCCAATGGTTTTCAGACTCTTCCATGAAACTGGAAGAGAAGGCGCACTGCTAAACTAATTCCTGGCAGCAAACATACTGTCACATCGAAACCAAACAAGGACTTAAAAAAGGGAAACAACAGGCCGATCTCCTTAATGAAGATAGATGCAAAAATTCTTAACAAGATACTGGCAAACAGAATGCAACAAATCATTAAAAAGATCAAACATCGTGCTTGAGTTGACTTCATCCCAGGAATGCAAGGATGTTTCAACATACACAAATAAATGAATGCAATACATCACATAAACAGAAGCAAGGACAAAATCACATGATCAACTCTGTAGATGCAGAAAAAGTCTTTCATAAAACTCAAAACCATTGATGATGAAGAATCCAGATGAAAAATAGGACTTTATCTCAAACTATTGAAAGTCATTTATGAGAAATCCGCTGCTGACATCATACCAGTATTAAATGGGGCAAAATCCGAAAGACTTCTCACTAAAGTCAGGAATGGACAAGGATGTTCTCTGTCACCACTCCTGCTCAGTATAGTACTTAAAATTTTAGCCAGAGTAATGACACAAGAGAAAGAAATGAAAGAGATACATATAGGAAAAGAAGAAGTCAAAATATCCCTATTTGCATATGGAATGACCCTTTACATAGAACCTCCAAATCCACCAAAAGATTCTTAGAACTAATTAATAAATTCAGCAAACAGGATACAAAATGCATACAGTAAAATCAATTGCATTCCTGTGTTCCAATAATGAACCCACTGAGAAAGAAATCAGAGCTAAAGACATCATATTACAGTGAGACATGCATACCAATGTTTATAGCAGTCCAATTCATAATAGCTAAATCCCGGAAGCAGCCTGCATGCCCATCAACTGACAAATGGATAAAGAAAATGTGTTATTTATACATAGTGGAATACTACTTGGCTATGAAAAAAGATAAATTCAAGACATTTGTAGGAAAATGGATGCACCTGGAAAATATGATTTTGAGTAAAATAAATCAGGCACATAAGTTTAAATACTATATGGCGTCTCTCATTTGAGTACAAATGCAAGATACAAAAAAAAGACCATAGTAAAGGATGTATAGAGGAAATAAGAAGTTGGATCTCTTGCAAATGTGAAAAGTTCCACGAGACTGGAAGGAAGGGGAAGTAGGAAGAATTAAGATATGCCATGTACAGAAACCTAATAACTTCAATGAATGTAAATGTTATATGTCATAAACATGAGCTAAGAATAATAAAAACAACAAGAATGAAAATGGGGAAAGTGGATTTCGAGGTGGAGAGAGGGAAGTGGGTGGGAATGGGAAGAGGATTAAAAAAAAGAAGCTGTGTTATGTGCATGTACCCACACCCCAAGATGAATATAAACTTCACGTGCTGCAAATATGTACTAATAAATAACATAAAATAGTATATGGAACCTGAAGAGACCCAGAGTAGCAAAAGCAATCCTGGGTAACAAGAGAAAAGTAGGAAGCATCACAATCCCAGATTTCAAATTATACTACAAAGCTACAGTGATAAAAATAGAATAGTACTGGCACAAAAACAGCCATGTGGATCAATGGGACAGAATAAAGGATGCAGAAACAAGTCCAGGCACATTCAGCTGTCTGGTCTGTGAAAAAGGGGTCAAAAATATACACTGGAGTGAAGAGAGCCTCTTTGGCAAATGTGGCTCTCCCTCCATGCTTTTCAGTCTTAATATTGTTTATTTAAATCTGTCAAAGTAATAAATTTCTTCTCACTTTACTCAGCTTTGGATTTAACTGAGCCATTCTATCATATGCATTTTCTTCCACCTTCCTTGCACAGTCTATTACTCGGTGATTAAGTGGGTTAATTTATTAATTTTCAATTTTTTTGTAATACAGAAAACATTGTTTTAATTGCTGCTCTACCTGTGTTCCACGATATTGTGTGTAGTTTTATTGTTATTTTGGGGCTCCTACATTTTTAAAATTTGCATGACCATTCGTTCTTTTGTTGAGTGTCAGACATGATGTATCAGTAAAAGGAACTGAGTTCCACAGCCTTTAATGTGAGGTCTTTTGTTCATCTGACTAGGAGTTAGGTTTGCTCAGTGTTTGCTGTAGCCATAGTGTCAGAGGCTAAGATTTTCCTCTAGTGCTTCTGTTTTTCTCTTTTCTACTGTTTTTAGTTTTCCTAGACAATTCCTCCTTGAATCAGGTGGAGGTTTATAATTCTTTCAGCTGCAGTGCCTTATAACCCTCCAGCCCTGTTGAGGTGGTGGTAAAATATGGAGGAGGGTAAGCATTTTATAACCCATGGCGAGGTCTTAATCTTATTATGAGCCTGTGTCCCTGGATTGTGACCTTCCCAAAAACGTCTCAGCATTTTTTTGCCCTGCTTAGCTGAGAAACAAAGGAAGCTTAGAGGTTGGAGTAGGCTGTTTTACTTCTGCCAGGTTGGTTAGAGTCTGCTTAACTAGTTTCCCTGAAACTGGTTTGGGGGTAGGCTGTTACTAGTTAGGGGGTAGGGTGTTAGGGAGGATGGAATTGTCGAGCTTCTTTCCAAGTGGTCATTTTCCCTCCTCCTGCTGATCTGTACCCTGAGAACCTGGTGCTCTACAGTATCTATGCAGGTAAAACTTATAAACTGACAGAGGCTCCCCCCAAAGACAGGTCTCAAGAGTATTTAGCTCTCCAGGTAGCCTTTACTCAGTTTCCAGCAATTAATCAGTTATCCTTGAAATGCTATTATCGGGCTCCAGCTCCAGTTTCTGCTCCCCTCAAGCTGAGATTCTGTGTTCATCTGTCTCCCAGGGTCAGGGTGGTGATTTGCCTTGTGACTTCAATTCTCTTCTGGATCTAAAAAGAATTGTTGGTTTACGAGTTGCTTCATGCGTCTCCTTCTTCTTTTCCTTTTCGTCCCCCTTCCTCCTTCTTGAAAATGGGAGTGAGAGTTTCCAAACTTTTTACCCTTTACACATTCGGTAAGACTTATAATTCATTCTTTGTCTGTATGTTAATTAGACTGTGCCTTTTCATTTCCAAACATATAGGTTTCTTTCTGATTATTTATTTGGTACTGATTCCTAACTTAACTGCATTATGGTCAGATAATGTGGTTGGCATTATTCTAATTCTTTTGTTTTATGGTTTGCTCTATGGAATATTAGGTGGTCTATTTTGAGAAATTTTCCATTTGTGGCTAGTAATATGCGTCTGGTAAAAGTTAGTGAATTCATCACTGTGCCGGGAGGAAATGGGTGGTACTCTTAAGCAGGGAAAATGAAAGAGCTTATGGAAACATAAGCAAGGTTAATATAAGTAATCAGACAGGGATGGCAAAGCATCCCTGGGGCTGCCTATCAAGAGCAGGAAGCACGTACAGGATACAGAGCAGAGGTACATGTGGCTGCAGGAAAAGTTCACAGGACTTGGATGGTCAAAGGAGAACAGTAGACACCTGTGCACTCTGTTCTCCTGGACCTTGTTAGCAACTTTCGTTATGTGAAGCAAATCAGAACTAAAAACCAATAAAGTTCCCTGAGGCAGTCAATAAGAGTCTGTCTATCAGGACTGGGGAGGGGAGGAAAAGAGGACAGTGAATCCTAGAGGGAAGAATTACAGCCAGCACTCAAGAAAGGTAGAGCAGACTCTTCTGGGTGGGTGAGTAGAGCAGACTCTTCTGGGTGGGTGAAACATATTTCCTTTGCAGGAGTTGTTAAGAGAGGAGAAATAATTGAAAAAAGAAACAACTGGCATCTTAATATGGGAGCAGGAGAAGAGAGGCTAATACGAGAATGTAATTGAAGTTTAGGGTGCCATGGGGGAAAGACAGGCGTTCGTAATAGAAGGGAGATTGTAAGTGAATGAGAAAAAAAAATGTTGAAATTCCCACAAGTATTCCCGAAGAGGGCACAGGGGTTCATAGGTTGCACTAAATGGCATTTGTTGGGGCCCTAATACAGAAGAGTGAGGGAGAAAAGGGGTGGGATTGAGCCACACAGGGATGTGGAATTGGTAGTGACAAGGGAAAATAGCCTATGGGTAGCTAAGATTTGGTTTGAAGTAACAGAAGAAATGGGCAGAATTTAAGTAGGAGTCTCTGCTGGTGGCAGACAGAAAAATACAACTGGATAGGAAAAGTTCTAAAATGTGTGAAAACTGAGAAAACTTACTCTCAGAGAGAAAACACAGAGATTTTAGAGAAGGTTTTATTGCAACTACTTACACAGAACATGGCCGTGACAATGCCAGCAAAAACCCCACCCACAGGCACCCGCACAGCTTTGCAAACTGAATTCTGCATACTGATTTTTCTTGGTTTCCTTTCTTCCTCTGTGAACACCTCTCATTACCATCACGTTTCCACCCTTTAATGCCTCTTCACCCTCAACATGATTGACCTCTTAGGCTGTGTCTTTGGGAGGGGGCTGTCCTGTGGATTTAGGATGTTTAGCAGCTCCCCCGGCTGGTGGTCTCTGGGTGCCTGGAGCATATTCTCTCCTCCAGTAGAGACAAACAAAAATGTCTTGAGACATTGCCAGATATCTTCTCAGAGACAAAATCGTGTCTGGTTTAGAGCCGCTGCGTTAGGTCATACATGAAAAAGCAGGAGCCAGGGAGAAGGAATTTAGAGATGTGAGTAGATCATCTCAGGGGACACGAGTGTCTTGTAAGGGAATGTGAGTGGCAACAAAATGACAAATTTAGATTTTACCACACACATCCGGTGATAATATTTTCAAGTGGGAAACAACTGCAAAAATGTTAAAGTGCTCTTGTTTCAGTGTTGTATAATGCAGATGTCACTCAAAGATTTCCTGATTCTAAGAGATTGTGTTACATAGCTGGAACCCCTAACCTGGGGAAGCTGTTGCTCTCTGGCTCTCTCTTTCTTCTGTTCTCTCTCTTCTTCATTAATCCACAAATATTTGGCATACGACATATCCTCTTGCTGGCTTTGGCTAGCAATACAGTCCCATTGATTGATTCTTAATTTTTCTGGAAACTTAATTTAAAAAACTGTGGGCTACTATAGAGGGATGGTATCACATCCTTCGTAGTATATTTCTCCAACCAACTACAACCCACACATCCCCTTATGGCTCTCAATCTATTCCTTTCCCATGCCAAGACTCCTGCTGATTGGCTTTGCCACTAGAAGGTAATTCTCTCAAAAGCATGGTCTGTTTTTTTTTTCTTTAATTACTTTCTCTTTAGAGGCATAACTACCTTTTCTCTGCTTCTGAAACTGCATTGGTTTGTACTTGTCCCTCCACTCATGGACTGTATTACAAAGGGAAGTTTGGGAGGATTATTCTGCTCGAAGTGAAGTCACAGAGTTGAGCCTTAGATATCAAGATAAAGTTCCAGATCTAAATCTGGTGCCAAGGAAGCCAGGAATTCTTTCCAGGAGGCATTCAGCTTTGGAGTTACTTGTCAAAGGTGGGAAAGGAGTAAACTTCCCCCACCTCAGGGGCTGAAGCTTCTTCTCCAGGGGCCTTCGTGATAGACAGACTCTGCCTGCGCCAGGTTGGTCCTCCTAAGGGCCCTCACCATGGCCCCCTTCATTTCCCTGTTGCGCAAACTGTAGATGATGGGGTTGCACATGGGGGT
>PVJO010032874.1:0-12698 GCA_004026905.1 Hystrix cristata | reverse complement strand
GAAATATGGGGGAGCATGATTTTTGATAATTACTTATCTTACTTGTCTTCATATTGGCATGAAAAATCATGTGAGAAGGCATTAAAAAGCTCCAAACAATAGGGTGATTTCCAACAGGCTCTCGATCTGCTCCTGAGCTGGATGGTAGTTGAAAGTATATCCTTGTCTTATCCTTGCTTTTCCTTTAACTCATGTGGCACCAAGCACCTAGTAATTGCTCAGGACATGGAAATAACTGACATGGGATGTGCTTGGAAACATTTCCACACAATTTATGTTATGGATAAGGGCCTGATATTGATAGAAAGAAAATATGAAATGCTGGCACAGTCTCCATGATTTACAAAGTTACTTTTAAAAATGTCTCAGAAGTCTATTCTGTTAGTAGGCTTTTTGATTTTGTAAAAAATTCTCACTCTTTGGTACACTGTGGCCCTTCTTTGAGATATTCTATCATCACTACTTTCAGAGTATAATTATTAAGCTATAAATTTAAAGGTAGAGAAAAAATTTAACTAACCATTTCTATTAAAATTCATACCTTTAAATACATAGTTTTCATAAGGAACTGAGAGAATTTTGCCTGAGTGACAAAAATAAAATTCAAATAAAACTAATAATTTCATTCCTTGATTTTAGTTAATATAGCTAATCAGTTGATGTAAAAGAATATGAGATCATGTCAAACGTAGAGTTACCACATTACTAGCAATTGTACTTCCAGGTATGGAGATAAGACAAACGCAGATATGTGTCCACACAAAAACTTATATACAGGTATTTATAGTGGCATTACTCATAAGAGCCAAAAATGGAAACAGCTTAAGATCTATCGTTTGATGCATAGATACATACAATATGATATACCCATCCAACTGAATATTTTTCAGACACTAAAAGATCAAACTGCTGATAAAATATGATTAAACATTGAAAACACAAGGCTTAGTGATAGAAGCTACTCACACAAGAACACATTTCTGTGATTCAAGTTATATGAATGTATAGAGTAAGTGGGCAATAGAGTAAATTGGAAGTTTAATGGTTCCCTTCTGCTGCCCCGGGTATGTACGGAAGTACAGTGAGTGAAAGGATACAGGAAAAAGACTATTAATGAGCAATGTCTATTAATTTTGGTGAAAGCTGCACAGCTCTGTGAATATATTGAAAACAACTGAAACATAAACTTTATTGTTTTTGACTGACATCATATAGTACATATTTATGAAGTACAAGGATAGTTTGGATCAACTCAGGGTAGTTAGCATATCTCTTACCTTAAATTTTATCATTTCTTTATTATGAGCATATTCAAATCCTTTCTTCCATTTTGAGCTATATATACTGCATTATTTATTTTATTCACTCTAATAGCTGAATTTTTAAATTTTTATAGTTATGTGAATTATATCTCAATGAAACCATTTTTTAGAAAGAGTGAAAGTCATGCTCTGAGGGCATTGTTAGGGGTTGTGTCTTTATTTTCTAGTTTCGGAAGATCATTTTGAGAGTGTATGCTTAGGAAAGAGCGAGTGAATTCCCGACAATAATCCAGCGTGCGCAGGGGAAGCGCTGTTTTGGAAATCACAAAGAACAGATGCTTCTCTCTCCTAATCTGGGAGGAAGCTCTGAAGGAACAAGACACATTGGAGCCTGCAGGTAAGTGTCAGCATCTATGATGCTCAGGAGGATGCAGCTCTTTAGGGTTATTTGTACCACCACGGCCTTGGGTCAAAAAATGTCACTAAGTTACACAGGCCCAGGTGTGAGAAATCAACCTGCGATTCCCATGAAGATGGAAGTTGTCCAGAGTGGCTCCCAGACTTGGAAAGGCAGAGTGTGCAATGTTCAGGAGCCTGAACCACCTAGCTGAGGATAGCAGTCTAAGCGGATGACCGCACAGAGGAGCGGCGGCATCCCAAGCCAGGTGAGACTCTGCAGGCGCCAGCCCAGAGCCATGCGATGTCTAAATATTTAATTATTATAACCTGATATTACCAAATCCTCCTCTGGTCTGGAATTAAGCACACTTAGAGAGAAACATCTAAACTAACTGGTTTTATGAATAAAAATACTATTGTATTAGAGAGTTAAAGGAGAATTTGAGATAAATATTAAAATAAGTGACCAGAAAAAATATTTTTCAGTGTCATGTCTATGAATTCCTACCTGCATATACTATATTTCATATTCTGATATGTAATTAATTGGAACAAATAAGGAAAGTCTTCTTAATTAAAGAGCTCCAAGTGCCTGGAATGGAAAGTGACTGAAGAAATGTTAGGAGAATTATAATCAAAATTAGGCAGGGTCAAGTAATTCCAACTAGCTAGAGAGGGAAGCTACAGCAAATATGCAGTTATCTTGCTTTCTTGAGCTAAAAATAAGAAGTGTTTCTAAAACCTATGTCTTCAGTAAACATGAACTTCGCAGAAAAGTCTGGCAACATAAACAGGATTGCTTAAAGAGGCAATAGAAAAAGCACAGTGATCGCTACAAGATGATGTGATTAGTCCTCTTAATGGTAGTGAGAGTCAGAAACTGGCTAATTGGGGTGGCAAGGAGATAAGGAAATGTATAAGATATGGAGTAGTTGGTCATAAAGAGAACATAATTTGTACCCTGGGCATATTTATACTATGTTGGCCACTGGGAAAATTCATAGCTATGAAAATAAAATAGGCACATATTTGTCCTATATTCATGTCCTATATTCATGTAAGCCTATTCATGTCACCTTCAATGGCAGTATGTGTACGCAATATATATGTATATATAATAGGTAATATATATTAGATGTGTGTATTCATTGAGGATCCAAACTTTCATAAAACTTTAAAAATTTAGAGCATTAAAAATCTTTTATGAGGGGTTTGGGGATTTAGCTCCGTGGTTAAAGTGCCTGCCTCACGAGAACGAGGTCCTGAGTTCGATCCCCAGCTCAAAAAAGAAAAAAAACCTTTTAGGAATATAGACACAAAAATCCTTTTAAAAACTAGCAAGCAATATAGTTATTATATATATATGGCATTATATACCATAACCAAGGGTGATTTATCCCAAAATATAAGTTTGTTTCAACTTCTACAAAATAACACCTGCTAAAATATAGGATAATATTTAGATAATCATATCAATAAAAAGAGCAGCTGACAAATTCTAACAACTTTTCACGCTAACAATCATCAGGAAACATAATATAGAAGGAATCTTCCTGAAATGAATAAAAGACCTCTATGAAAAACCCGTATCTATCATACATGATTGTCAAAGACTGAAAAATTTCCCCTTAACAGGGCAGGATTTCTGTTCTCCCCACTTTCATTCAATATTGTATTGCAAGTTCTCTCCAGAGCAATTAGTCAATAAAAAGATAAAAGAGGACAGGACAAAGGATGTAGCTCGGTGATACAGCACTTGCTTAGAATTGTGGCCCTCGATCTGATTCCCATAATTGCCAAAAGGAAAAAGATAAGAGTGCAGATTATTTGGGGATATGATAAAATATTCATTTATAGAAACATAATCATATAACATATATATGTATATATATGATTTATATATGTGTAAGATCGCAGGTCGATAGGTTGATAATCCTAATGAATACTCATGCACGCACAAACTAAGAGCTAATACACAAGTACCACATTTGATTTAACAGGTGACTAAATACAGCATTTTATACAGGGAAGGATGTTCCTGTACTCTAGGACTCCTATAGTGCCTTCCTATCTGCTCTTGAACTCCTCGGAAGAGTTTCACCTTAAATGCAGTCTCATTCTGATCACTAACGTCACCTGGCTGCACAGATGATTTCCCAGATGTTGGCTTGAAAGCATTTCCAGGACTCACTTCAATTAGATCCTTTAAATGTTTGAGCTGTTTGACTTCAGAACCAAATCAATGAGTGAAGTGATTTTTTTTTTCCTTTGTTTCTAATACTAGGTTAATAAAACATTTCCCAAAATATCATATCCTCCTGGACCTCATCAAGGATATACATGTTGAAGTTAATTGCATTGTAATGAAACATCAAAAACCTATGTATTAATAAAAAGAATAACAAGTGTCATTAAAAGATATTAAATATTTTCTAAACAGAGTCAGTCACCTATGAAAAGGGCTAAAACCACAAAGCAAAAGAGCTTGAAATGATGGACATGGATCGTGTTCTGAGAACTAGGAAAGCCAGAATCATAATGTGTTAAAACTGCCAAAGTGTATGCTTTGATATTCACAGAGATACCAAGTGTGAGTGAATTGCACCTAACTGGGAGTTGCTAGCACACTAACAGTAATTGAGTCCACAGGATTGGATAGAATACGAAACAGATATTACAAACATGTTTAAATATAGCATTGTTTCTCTGGTGTGAGAAACTAAAAGTGTAAACAAAGACTAAAATGCAGTATATTGGGAAAGAGAAGAAAGTGTTCAAATGGAAAGGGGAATGGGGGGGAAGGAACAGAGGGACATGAGAAATAAGGAATAGAGGGAAAAATGGAAACAAAGCTTTTGTAAATGAGGGAGGGGAGGGGAACGGGTAAACAAGAAGCAACAAGATATTCCATGTACAGGTACATATCCCCTGTGATGAATGTTATCACTGTGTATATCTAAAATGCACCATTAAAAAATTTTAAAAAATAAAAATAAAAAATAAGAGAAAAATAAGGAATACGAAACAGATATTACGAAGTGATGAAGGAAGGGGACACACGCCATAATCTTGAGAAATAGACGCATTTAAGGTATGCAAAATAAAAAAGAAGAAAAGAGTCATAAAATGAGAAGAAAAATATATATTACAACATTTCATAACATTGAGGGAAATTGTGGCTAGTAGAAGACCCATGATGGTGAATGTAGGCTGCTAAGAGACCAATTGAGGAAGGCGTGCTGTAAATGATGGTCTTTTGAACTAGTGACTACTGGCAATATAAAAGTCTCCCCTTTCTTACTGAACATCATTTGTTGTTGTTTTTTTTAAATAAACATTGAGGATGCTGCAAACCTGTTTAATTTCCAGAGTTCTGAAAAAGCTTATTCTATCAATGCTAGCCTGTGCTCTTACTGTTTTTATAGACGAGAGAATTTTTTAAAGTACTGACTCTACTTTCTCACTAATATCTCTCCTATATTTTGTTGACTCTTTCGATCAACTTGTCCATCTTTTTAGACTGTTGTATTCAATCTATCATCTGTCGATAATCTGAAGCTGTAACATGGCAATATCTTTGCATCCATCCCTTTCCCTGTCTTATCTATATACCACATTGTGTCTCTCATTATTTCTCAAACAAGTGGCAACCAAAGAAATCAGGAAATGATGTTCAAAATGATTTACAGGAGGGGCACAAAAAGAAAAGGACTTAACATGTAAGTGATTTTGCCTTATTTCTAAGTATATGTGTGCTTGGTCATTTATGTATATACTTTATATATGGAGGAAATGCATAAACATAAATTATGAAATAAATAAATGTACTTTGGAAGTGTATGGTATGTGCTTATTTCTTTTGTTCTTTTTAAATGATATTGATAAGGCACATTGTCTTAAAAACACTCCTCATTTCTGAGACACAATACCCAAGATAACCCAACCTCGAGGAGGAAAGTCTACTTTGGCCTACATTTTCAGCCCATAGTTTGCTGGCCCATAGGCAGTAAGTACACGGTGAAAGGGACAGGCAGAGGAAAGCTGTTCACATTATGTCCAGAGAAAACAGAGAGAAGGGACTAGCTGGGCAGGGAGATGCATCCTTACTGGTGATCCACCTCTTCTGACTGGCCCCACCTCATAACATCAAATTTAACTATAATACCCCCATGATTCAATCATCCTTCAAAAGCCCGACCTATCAGTTCATGAGACTTTGGGGGACATCTAGATACAAACTTTAATACAAGAAAAGGAGTTGGTGACAGTGACTTAGAATATTGGGGTATGTCTCAAAGTTCTGATACAACTCGCCTTTTCCTTCTATCTTTTTAATGTTCAGTAAGAATTATGGTTTTAAACCACAAAGCCAATATAAAATCATATATACTCCACATGCTAATGTAACACTCTCTTCTATTGTGTGGTTCTTGTTCCTGGCCATATTAAACAGCTCATTACTCAACTCTTTGTCTTTCTTAAACTTTCTTTTTCAGTATGCAGAATTATTGTATCCTGACTCCTAAGTGACCAACATCCTACACATTCTCAAAGCACAGCTCACAGACTACTTTCTGATGTAGCCAGAATAAATGTATCCATACCTTCTAATTTTATAGTAATTAACTACCTTTCAGAGGAAATAAACTAAGTTGTTTGTTTAATAATTTTGAAACAATCTAAATATGAGGATACAAATATTTTATTTGTATCGTCCATTTCCAGTGGTTAAAAAATATTATATACATTGTTGAGTAAGTTGACTTTATTTTAATGTTCAACATTTTACACTTCAGTTCATACATCATATGTAAAAATCACTCTGTTTTTTTCTCCCTTTAAAGAATTTAGTTTATATTGTATAGTGCTACATTTCATTTATAGTGTATGTCCCCTAAAATTTATTGTGTTGGGAGCTTGGTCTTTAACATAACAGTACTAAGAGATGTTAAAAGGTTGAAAATATGGGACTTACTACAAGGTATTTAGGTCATTAGCAGCAATTCACTCAGAAGAGTTGAATGTTTGTATCATGGAATGAGTTAGTCCTTGAGAGAGTGAATTGCTACACAAGTAAGACTGGCTGCTGCTCTGTGTCTGGTTTCCTTTGATGTCTTCTACACATACTTCCACCACTGTGACACCACAGACAACAAGCTCATCACAGGGGTTAAGCTGAAGCCAATGCCATGCTGCAGAACTAGGAACTAAATACCTAAACCTCTTTTCTTTACAAATCACCCAGCCTTGAGCATTTTGTTATAGCAATAGAAAATGTACTAATACAACTAGGTTTTTATTAGTGAAAACAAATGGCAAAAATGTAGCTGCTGACAAATGTACGTGGATTAAATAGTTAATCAACAGTAAGGTAAACTGGGGAGGCTTCTAATTTCACAGACGGTAGAAATTTTAGGGGAAAGTAGTTAAAAATTTTAAGTTTTTAATTTTGAAACTGACTGACTACAACTTCATTTTCTGTCCATATTTAATCAAGAATAAAGTATCATTTTGTGACTTTACTATATGGTAGATACAGTGTTCATGGAACTCTCTCCTTATATCACTGTAAAACTACCTCAGTATGAGTTCAGTGATTTAAACATGACACCTTAGCATTGTCTCTCTAAAATAAGCTTTGCACCCCATGACATCTTTACTATTATGACAACCCATGCTCTTCTCTTTGGTGTTCTTTGTGAGGAACAATAAAAATATGCACCTAATAAATTTAAAAGTGTTCAGGAAACACTGAAAAGTTTTGTGGTTATATGAGGAGAAATGTACAGAGATGGACCAGTTTAATATTTCAACATCTGCTAACTTATCTGTAGAGAATGAAAAAATTAACACGGCAAGGGAGCAAAATTCGTGTGCCAAAACCATCATGGAATGATGATGTCACACTAAAAGGCGAATGCTCTTTATAAGTTTTAAAAGTAATTAAAAGGCTATTTTTTGAATAGTAACATTTCACCTAAAGTGCTGTGGGTCATATGCAGGCCAAGCTCAAATGAAGTCACTGAAGTGAAAGAGAAGATGGAGTAAAAGGTTAATTTAATTAGGATTTCCTAAAACAGTATTTAATTTCACGAAGGATTTGAAGGATGTAAGATTCTTTCCTCACATCACAAGCTACAGAAAACATGCATGGTTTTAGATTCTGTCCAGGAACTTTCAGCCAACAAGATTGTATGGAATTCACAACCTCTGAAAGACAGAATTAATACCAGTTATATCAGAATCTATGAATAGTAATGACATGCAAATGGATTTGATTAATAATGAAACGTAAGGTGGCATTTCTGTAAGTATATAATCAAATGATTTTTGAAAGATTTTATACTTCTCCTCATGTTGCACAGAAATTGTGATTTGTTACAGACCACGGTTGGTAAGAAACTAATGAATGCCTAAATATACAATAAAAGAAATGTCTTGGTGTGTGGCATGTGAGAAACTCTGAGGCAGAAAATGAACAGGAAAACAATTTCTGAAATAATACAGGTCACAAGTGAATATCAGAATAATATTGATTTATAAGTTTGAAATATTGAAAAAGCAAAAGTTTTCTAGGGGTAATAGCGTAAGAAATGCAATAAGCTTATTGCTTAGGATCTTGGGATTTTTCCTTTATACATGTATGTTTAGAAATGCAGTGTTACATTTTTGAAGGATATTGTCAGCAACAATAGTATAATATTTCTGGAAGGAAATAGACTAGCACTTAGAGGCCAAGCATCTGCAAAACATTTCTAGGTCTCTTCAATTTTTTTTTTAAATTTTATTTTAGTGATACATATAATGATAACGGTCGTCATAGAGAATTTGTACCTGTACATGATATATCTTGCTTCTCCGTTTTTTCACATTCCCCCCTTCATCCCTTTCTTCCTCCTTATTTACAAAAGCTTTGTTTACATTTTTTCTTTCTACTTTAGAATTTATTATTGTGCCATTTTTACAGATGGAGAAACTGAGGCTTGGGTTACCAATCTGCTGGTTACACTCCTATATTTGATAGAAACAGAATTCGAATACAGTCTCCCTCCAAGCCCACACATGGGTTGCTGTTTCTCTCTTCGAGTAAAAGACTAAAGGCCAAAATTCCAGATTGTAATATGTCTGAACTGCTTTCTGTTTTCCTCTGCCCTGATTTACTGCTGTTATGTGCTGAGAGTGTGGAGAACAGTAGCATACATTGCCTTTAAGTAGAATAATGGTGTTCTTTTTCTTCATTTTTTTCTCCCCAGATCCAATCTCTCTCCTTCTCCATCCTGTCCTGTACCCTGGGATGCTTGAATTTTTCATCAAATTCCTTGGCCTCCTGGCCCCTAGCTTGGTTTGCCAATAAGAGAGAAAGGAGAGAAGAACCTAAGCATTTCTTCGCTGTTCCATCTGTACTTCAGTACTTTGGTGGTGACTGTATGATTCGCTAACCCATGGGGCACTGAAGTCACACTCATCCTTCTTCTTCATTAGGAATGTGGAAGTGAAAAGAAAAGAAGCAGAAAGGAAAATATAAAACAACAATGAGAACCCCAACTCAGTGATATCTTTGGGCCATGTCAAGAACTTGGATTTGTGCTTGCGAGAAGTCTGGCACTACGCACAGAAGAGTGCAGAGTCCACGGGCCACGGCTGCATGGCGGCATGATTACTGGATTGCCTGTTTGGTGATGGTTTCAGAGAGAACACATAACCATTGTCAGGGAGTCCACCTGAGAGATTTTTGAAATTTTGGAGGTAAAAGATGATAAGGATATGAAAAACAAGAATAGAGCCAGGAAGAGTGCATGAATTTGAGAACTGTGTAAAAGATGAAACATTAAGTCTTGATAACTGATGGAATACAAAAAAAGAGCTATGCAAGGAATATGATGGTCCTGCCTCTATTATTTATTGCCTAGGAAAATAGAGCTGTCACTAGTTGAGCTAAAGAATATGAAATAAGAAAAAGTGAGAACGAAGGCAGGAACAAAGATCTCTCTCCCTTACTACTATCTCATCACCCTCCATTGTTCTTGTGCTTATTGTCTTCCTTCTGCTTTCTTTTTGCTTTTGCAGTTCTTTTAAAATGCAGAATGTACAGAGGAAGTACTAAGTAAGTAGCAAAATTTTCAATGTGTTAGTCTAGAAATCAGGGAAAAATAACTGAATGTAAGAAATAGAAGCAAGTGCATAATGGGTAATTGTAGAAGATAACAGAAATCATGCCATGATGAGTGCCAAGTGGGAAAAACTGAAGCTGAATGTGGAATAGGAGGAACAAAGCCTTCGAGTGGCTCAGCAGAGAAAGCTGTGAACGATACTGAGGAGCAGGTAGGTAGAGAATTTGTCCCAATCTTTCTTCATGATTACTGGACGAGCAAACAACAGAGCCTGAATCTAGTTTCTAGCTCAAATTGTCTTCCCATTGACCACATCGCTGCCCTATTCTGATGAAAGCTAAATTTTAGCATAGAGAATTTTAGGAATTTTAGCTATGGCTACTATTTTAATCTTATGCAGCAAATATCTGTGGGTGATTTAGTAGTTTTTGCTCTGTAACAAACTACTCTAAAATTTAGTCCCTTACAAGCATAATTATTCATCAATTTCCATGAGCATGTGGGTATTTGGGGAGGTTTTCAAGTCTGGGCTACTTTGGCTGGGGTTGGAGGGTCTAGGAGGACTTATTGGCATTCGTTTAGCTTAAGGCCTGCTAAGGTGACAAGGCCACATGACTGTCACACTTCAACAGGTTAGCGAAAGGTTCTTACCTGGTAGTGGTCATGGGGCTCCTAGGCCTCGAGGTGTGAGCACTTTTCAAGTCTCTGTATCAATCCGATCATTTTGTTGGCTAAATCCAGAGTCAATGTGGGAGTCACACGCCAGGCCAGTCTTAGAGACACAACGAAGAACATCGTTTCAGTCCCTTCTGCGATTAACCTCCACAGGTTTCCAGATCTGCAATCGCTGCACATTTAAAATTCTAGATCACTTACATTTTTCTTCCAGGCTCTGAGCATACAGTTTGTACCTTGGTGTGAGGCCATAAAAATTCCCCAATATGTACAGTGTTCTTAAAAATATAATGTTGAGTGAAATAAACCAGATTTGCAAGCTTGAATACCATATAGTATCCCTCATTTAATCAAGGCAAAAGACAAAAGAAAATGTTAAACAATGGATACAAATAGGCAAAGAGTCAGATCTAAGCCAATAGGCAAAGTGTCCATGGGAACAAGAGAGCAAGGGGGCAGGGGAATGGGAAGCCAGAGGAATAATGATATCTTAAAAATAAGACCCTGACAACCCAAATTTAAAACAGTGACACGTACACTAGGTACTACAGTAACTTTATGTAGTTGTGACTTAATGCTGCATCTATGTGGTTGTTTACGTTGCCCATTGTTGTAAGCAAAAGGTACAAGGTATTATGGTCTGTAAACTTGTATAATGACCTGTAGGTTTGTGAAATTTTGGAGAAATTTTAATAAAAATCTATAAAACATTTCTGGTGAAAAGTGAGGTATATATTAATTATTTTGCTCTTAACTTTAATTAATATTATACTTTACCAATGTAAAATATTAAAGATTGTGAATTTGAAACCTTTTGGTAACAGGAAAATAGCTTGCTACTCTTCTGTTTTTGTTACGGGTGAGGAGGAATAGTCTACAGAAAATTATTATGAAGAAAAATTTGGGGCATTTTAAATTCATAGCAAGTTTAGGAAGTGTGGAATCAGTTTCTCTAGTCCTCAAAGATGCCTAAGCACAGTTCATACTTAATAAATGTAGAGGAGCAATTTTGCCTGAATCGTTTAATTCAAAATGCCTGGGCTGGGGACGGGCAGAACAAAATGTGTCCAGTATGAAACTCTCCTATATTTTATTTTACTTACAAGTGGTGACAAATGTCTTGAAAACAAATATCCTTCAAATAAATCTGATGAAACAAACAGCATTTTGTTTGAGATATGTGGAATAAATCTTGTAAAATTTAAGTCATTTCCTGAACAAAAAGAGTATAGAAAATGCCAAAGATAGATTTTTTTAGGCATTTCCTTCAAGAGCAGAATTTCAAAGACTTGAAAGGTTTTTGTTTGGTTTGTTTTACTTTTGAAACTACTAGCTCAAATGTTATTTATTGTAGATATATTTCCTTAGAGTAATTTAAGGTGTCTTGAGAATGTATTATGGGAAAATCACTGGCTACATTACAGACAGACCACATGCTAAAACAAATAATTAAATACCTACACATACAATCTGTTGTAAGGATAATTGGATAAATTACAGTGTCTTAGTTACTTTTCTTCGTGCTGAGACAAAATGCTGGATACCCAAAGTTAAAGGAGGAAAGATTTATTTCAGTTCACAATTTGTAGAGGTTTCAGTCCATAGTAGGCTGGTTCCAAAGCAGGGCGGCATGACAGAGGGGCACCTCGGAGGAGAAACAGTCCATGGCAGGGTAGGCAGAAGGCAGGAATCAGCAACAGCAGCAGTCAACCTCCCTTTCCTCTCTCCCTTTATATTTCATCCAGGCTACAGCCTATTGATTGGTGCCACCCACACCGAGGGGTTTTCCTTCTTGGTATTTGTTATCTATTGGTTTGGAAACCCCAAGATGAACGTATGGTAGAATTATGTGTGATACACATCTGGGATAGATACATATGTATTATATATAATGTATAATATATATGATTTGTAATATATAAAATATGTAATACATAATATGTAATATATATAATGTGTTATACATATAATATGTAATATATATATCCCCAAACCAACAGGTTCATTAAGAAATAAGAACTGAGGATGCTTACATATTGTACAAGTTAATTCCTGTTATGGTTTGTGTCTAGATGTCCCCCCAAAGCCTCATGTGGTAAGAGATGGCTGGATCTAGAGTGTGGGCTGCCCTGAGGGCAGGTGGCCTGGATGGATACAGGAAGAGGCTTAACTAGCTGCTTGTTTGCATTGCTGATTTGCATACATTCCTTGCATTTTCCTCACTTTACTTTGCGGCCGGCCGCCGGTCTGC
>PVJO010032873.1:0-12698 GCA_004026905.1 Hystrix cristata | reverse complement strand
GAGAGTCAGAGGACACATCATTTTGTGAAGGAGGAGGAAAAGGAGAATAAAGAAAAAAGAAAGTGGCAGTGTAACGTCTACAATATGAACCCATTTATGAAAGATCTCGTGTGTGGGGGGAGAAGGATGGTTTCAGCCTGACCGTGGCAATCACTTATGCCTGCTGTCCTGGGGAGGGGCTGACAGGGAGGAAAGCAGGCCACACCTTGATTGTTTTAGGTGGGATAGGAAGATCCTCCTCTCTCAGCCTCCCAAGAGTGCTGCGATTACAGGAGTGCACCTTTACGCTCAGTGACACTTTCTTTTTTTAAAAGTCCTCTGTATTATCTGAATTTTTCAACAGTAATTTATTTGTGAATGCATCATTACAGATTTGTAAATACGTAAGAAAATAAGAAGTTGGTGGAAGAAACAAAGGGGGAGAGAAATTCATGGCCAAGTACAGAGGGTCAGAGGTGCCCGTGGCAGGGTTGCCAAGTGGCTCCTTCCAGGCTGCTGTGGCAGCCAGCTCCTGCCCGTTTCCCATCCGGAGCATGAAGTCCACAGTATCTGGGAAAGGAAGGAAATCGAGTGTCACCGTATTTCTGCAACACACGCACCAGATTCCACATCTCCCACGGAAGTCATCCCCCGCAGACTTGGGCTCTCCTTGATCACAGCTCTCCTTCCAATGGAGTTCTCTGTAGAGAGCCAATGGTTCAGAAAGCCCTTCTTCACTCTTACTTTTGAAGCCACACTCAGGCCCCACCGAGCTATCCAGGAGCAGATGACAGAGAGTAGAGCACAAGGGGTCACCTTCTGTCAACAATCCCCACCTTGACCATGGACTTGTGCTCCAGACTGCACAGAAAACTCTGCAAGGTCAACTGCCGGCTGATATGGTAGTAGAAATCTTGTCCCCAGTTCAATGTCTTCTTAACACTATTATAAACTGAATCAAAAGATTTGGAGTCAGAAGCCTCCATTCAAATCCTATCTCTCTCAGTTTCAAGCTATAATCCTTTTCTCTTGTATAAATAAAAATATTATTATTGTTATTATTATTATTTAGTGGAGCCAAGAGAAAGACATATCTCAGAGAGTAAGTATGAGGATTAAGAGGTGTTACAGTGCTTGGGATGTGTTAATCGTGCAAAGATTGCACACATTTGCGTAAATGTGTCCCTTTCTGCTGGTTTCAGGTGCTGTTTGTTCACCTGGGACATGCAGGGAGGTGAGGAGGAAAAGGTGCCCAGGTGAGCAGGATATGCCTGCAGGCCTGGCAGAGATAAAATCTCAGTGCCAACCAGAAAGCCTACACGGAAACACATCCGAGTAAAACCAGATCTGCCTGTCCTCAGAGATAGAAAGATTCCTTTCATTTGCCTCAGACCAAGAGCAGCCTGGCTGCATTTTTCTCCTCTTGCTCCTGAACTGGCTGGCATTTTCCATAGACTTGAGTTTTGAAAGTTACCTTAGTAACAAAAAATGAGATTATGTCCTCAATTTTTTTCATCATTATGTTATTTGACTGCATAGGCTAATGAATGTATTTTAATGACAAAGAAAATGTAGGTGTTTGTCTCATTCCTTTCCTGGGTATTTTAGTGATAAATTTCCATGGGCGAGCCTGAGTATATCGAACATTTCCCCTTTGGTCTCTCCCATCCCCTCTTCCTTATATAACATCCTTCATTCTCTGCACAGTTCTGGTCTTGTTGCTTGGAAGACATTGGCCAAGTCCCTCTGACAGTGGTGTGCCCAGGTCTGCAGCCTGGAATCTGAGTGTGTGGTTCCTAACACGCAGCTTGAGGCCACTGGTGTCTTCTTTGTTTCGCTCACCATCCTTCGTGATCTGCGCCAGCAAGTCAGGAGATGGTCCTAAGAACACACTTTGAGAAACACACAGGGCCAGTAGCCCTGAATTTGGCTGCACTTCCAATTCACTTGCATAGATTTATCAAAATGCAGCTTCCCAGCCCTTGCCCAATCCCATGAACCAGAATCTCTGCAGGTTAGGCACCTGGAAATTTAATTATCTACGTCCTAGGTGATTCTGATTAACTAAAATACTAACAAATATTGCCTCAGGGGTTCCTTTTACAGGGAGGAGAACTAGTATAGAATTCAGAGATTTTCAACACCAGTTTCCATTCAACTTCTGATCCACACTGAAGTTAATTTAAAACCTTAGCCAGCAGGGGGCAGCATGGGCATAGTACAATTGGGCTGCACGGAAAATCTGCAGGGATTTGATTCCTCGCAACTACTACTGCACTGTGGTCACAACCAACCGCCTACCACTATAGGAAGGTTCCTGTTTATGAAACTCCTCCGAAGTCGTGCTTCATTACATCCTTGCCCCATGACTGCAAATGAGGTGTTCCACCCTGGTGGACATGAAGAACACGTCTGAGAGAAGTCAGGCAACTTCTCTAAACCTTTCATCCTAATATGTGGCAGACACAGAGCTTTCCACACATTTCAGGAGAGGAGCAGACTGAGGAGGAATCACACACAGTAGCTTCATCACTGAAAACTTACTAGAGAATCAGAACATACACTCATGAATCAGAATCATACACTTGCATAGCACAATGTTAATTCCCAACACACCTCCACTTCCAGCAACTCTGCTTAAAAAGAAAGTTAGTTCTAGATAGTTCTAGCCTACACAGAACCACGTTTTACAGAGGTCACTTGCAAACAGGAGAGTAAAACTTATCATCCACATATTTGCATGCCCTGTCAACTAAAGTAAAATTGAGGGAGGATCAATCAAATACCTAGTTCTTAAAGTGCATTTTAATGACAGACTACTATATCTCAAACCTTAAATGGCACACGTGTTACTTGGGGATCTTATTAAAATGCAGATCTGAATCTCGATGGATTGAGTCAGGGTTTAAGCTTCTGTTTTTAGCAAGCTCCCCTGTGATATGCTTGGCCACTGGGCCACAGACCACACTTTGAGTAGTGAGGGCACAGCCCATGTCACCCTCTGGCCTCTGTCATTCCTCTCCACGGATGAAGGCCCCAAGTGGGCATGAGATAGGGACAGCGGAGCTGTAGACTCTGTAACTGCTTGCCTTTCTCTATGTTGAGAATCTTTCCTGCTGAAGGGGACTTGTGCTTAAAGACATATTGTTCCTACGTGGCCCCTAAACCAAGCCCATCACCTAACTTCATATTCACCTGAAGAATCTATGATCATTCCACAATTCCAGGCTCCTAAGTCCCTCCAGGGATTATTTTAACTAACTGAAATTTTAGGGTTCTAACCACAATATGATAAGAGTCCCACATAGATAGAACTATCATTGGTTTGGAGCAGAGAAGGCTTTTTATGAGTATTTTGCTTTGTTTTGGTTTTCTTTGCTCTATTGCAAGGGTTCTGGATGCCGGACAATTTGACTTCCTGGGCGCATCTGTCAGTATCTGAACACTTCTGGTTGTCACAACCAGCTTCTAGTAGACCAAGAAACCAAGTATTCTGCTAAGCTTTCTACATGCACAAGGCAGTGCCCACAACAACGAATTCTCCTGCTCAATTTGCCAGTGGTGCTACTGCGGAATAGCCCTGCTGTATTCTGTCTGTCTCACCTTCACCAATATCTTTGACAATTTATTGAATGACTCTTAGAAAATTTCTACAGGTCACAGATAAGAAAAAGATACAGGCAGCCATTCAAAATGGAAACCACTAAAAGTTTTTGCTTTCCATGGAGCAGGAAAGTTTAATGGCTAAGGGACTCAGTGGCAAGGTTTGAATGTCATTTTGGCCACTAACAAGCTGGATGGACTGGACATATTTTCCAAAATCTCTCAGATTTAATTTCCTCAAACATCGAATAATTATAATTCCCAGGGAAGAGACTGTCTCAATTTGGGGCAGCAAGGTATATACGTTCTCCTGGCATATAGTCAGTGCTTGCATATTCACCAAAGAAATGAATGGTGCTTAACTGATGGCATAACTCTTTTTAGATTTGATAGTGAATTCTGCTTTTAAATATTGATTGCATACGTGAGCATTAGGGATTGCTATTACTATGTATGTCTTCTCCTGGCAGAGCCAGACTTCTAGGAAACATGGTACCCTGTACTGTACAGTTACTCACATATAGTAGAGGAAAGATAGCTCTTGTATCAGACAGCCTGGCTTCAAGTCTTGACTCCACCACTACACAAGGTGAGACATTTTATTTCCCCTCTTCAAGCCTCAGTTTCTTCCTTTGAGAAATGGCAGTAACAATTCCTATCTCACAAGGCTCTCAGAATAACTAAAGATATTGTATGCAAAGCCTTGTGTACAATGCCCGGCACACAGCAAGCTCTCAGTAAGAGAAGGCATTATTATGCTGTTGGCCTCCGGCCCTCAGATCAGCACCTGATCATTTAACTCTCAAAGGACAGGTAGAGCCGCAGGACTGAAATCAGAACCTGGCCTCAGAGACCAAGCTGACCCAGCTCCTTTCTGCTGGATGGAAAGTCGGGCGCTCACGCTTTTCCTTCTTGGTCCCACGTGCTTGAACAAGGGGTTTAGGAATAAATATTCCATCCTCCTCTGCACACTCACATAGTCAGATTCAGAATGCAGCTCCAACGACTGGATGCCCGTGTTTTTGTCTGCTACAAGGCCAAAGAACACTAATAAAGGTGTCAGAGCTGAAAATTATTTGGAGAGCAAAGAAAGGAGGGAGTAAAGAAAGGCTTCCCCTTTCACAGGCTTTGATTCAATAATGAATTTTGCATAAAGGGCTTCATATTACAGTGCTCCAGAGACCGTACTGCTGCACAGTGCACATTCCATTTTTTATGAGAAAGAGAAAAATGGGTTTTAAAAATCCAGATTCATATTAGTACAGTATTCAAGAAAGTTCAAGTGTATGCCTGAATCTGAGCATGCAGACCCAAACCATTTGTTGTTTACAGCACAGTAAAATCGTGGAACTGAACAGAAACATTAGTCTCTCCAAGTTCTTCATTTTACAGATAAGCAACTCAGTGTTTCTGGTGATTAAGCAACAGGCCCATCTCTTTGGCCTGTGGCGGCCAAGCTGGATAGAGGGGCCATGGATTGTCCCTTCCGTTAGTCCTGCATGACACAGAGGTTACACTCCTTATCTACAAGGCTAGAAGGAGACTTGGAGCTCTTCTTCTCCAAGGGAACTTTCCTTAGCGTATTTGCAAAGTTCATCTGTTCATTCAAGAACCATTTGCCGAGCACTTACCAGGCACCGCCAACCACTCCCGGCTCTTGGACTACAGAGAAGGACAGGACAGGTGCCTGCTTCTTCTACATTTACATCTAAGGGGACGACACAGTCAATAAATAAATGCCGAATAGATTGAACACAACTCCAGATAGTGCCCATGTTCTCAAGGAAACAAAACAGTGCATCGTGATGAAGAGGGGCCATGGGGGAAAGACGACTAGGAAGGCCTCTCCAGGAGGTGACATTCACCAGACAAGAGGCCTGACAAAGGAGAAGGAGTCAGCCAGTGGAACTCAGAGGGAGGTCAGCAACCACAGTGCCACAGGCCAGCATGAGAGGCAGCATGAGCAGAAAGGGAGCCCATAACTGGAGCAGAGTAAGCGAGGGGGCCGGGAGAGAGAGCAGAGTGGTGGGCGGAGGCAGGATGCTGGGACTGCAGGCTCTCCTCCACATCCCCCTGGACTGGAAGGTGGAAAACGGGCCTGGGGTGATAACTGGAGCTTTCAGACCCTTCTGGTTTTGTGTCAACTGCTCTTCTGTCACGGAGCTCATATGCTGAGTCACCAGGATCAGTTCCGGAGGCGCCACACCAGGCCCTGGACACATTGTGCTCACATTCAGGACTTGGCAAAGAACCAGCCTCTAAAGGCCAAGGGACCCCCCGCAAGAGTAGAGTGACCAGACACCACTGAGATGGAGAGTGGCCTCTCTGTTCCCTTTAGTCGCTGCGATACATCCAGGCATCAATCAGCCCTGCCTGCCTGAGGAAGGGCTCAGTACTGTCTAGGCTGATTTTTAATCATTATTATTAATTTTTAATTACATGAGGGTTCATGAATACATTTTCTTTGTTCAAGAAAAAAAGAAAGAAAATAGAATATGGTCCCCATGGCTAATGTCCCCTTAGATTCCTTTCCTCCAACCTTAGTCATCTTGTCAGTCCACACCTCTCTTTTACCTGGAGTTAAATTCTATTATTATCAGCTTGAATATTTTTCCAGACCATTTCTTATGCTTTAAAATGCAAACGTGTACTTCTAGAAAATACAATGTGACTTGTATGGGCTCGTTCAAATATAATGCAGCAAATTGTACATAACAGTTCTGCAACTTGTTGTTGCTCCTCACAGAAGACAGATCTTGAATGGCTGTCCAGGTTACTACATAAATGCTCACCTCATTTTTATAATTGCCATGTAATAGTCTGCAGTTCATCTCCCTATGAATTGCAATGCAAACTGTTTTTCATTCTTTTTATATTACACAAAGTGCTATAATGAAATTTCCTCTTTCGACCCCTCTGTGAGTTGTCCTCTCCGGTAGGTGGAAGATCTGACCCTTAGATGTCATTCTCACATGGAAGCTGAATTAATCGTGAAAAATTCTAAGTACTGACTGGTTGTCTAGATCTGGGAGACCAGTCCTTATCATTGCTGTCCTCGTGGACTCACAGCGTGACTTTAGCCACTGCCCAACTCCTTTGAGACTGTGTACAAAGAAGAATCTAGTTTTGATAGACTTCAAGAACACTCACAGTGCTTGCATCCTACAACTCTTGGGTGTCAGACCTGTAGGGTCTCTCACAAAGTAGAGGGCTGATCCCCTTTCAGAGGGTATAGGGCATTTGTGGGAGGGAACCGCTGTGTGTTGCAACATGTCAAGATCACAATGTGCTACTTCAACCAGAGGAATGTAGTTTAAGGGTGTCGCTGGAGAAATGACTACATATACATAGCCACTGACTTCTGCTTGCCCTCTTCCTTGCACTTCCTGCATATTAGGGGATACGACGTCACCTTTTGGGAATTCTGTATGAATTGTAAATACCTGAGCCTGAATTGCTGATATATAATGAGGTGAAGGAAAAGTAGCCATGACCAACTTTGCATATACTTCGGTTTACAAACCACAGTTTGTCACTTCATTCCTGGATCAACCCCAGGATAGACCAGAAAAGGGATAACTATAACATATTATAACAATGTGTAGTGAGTGCTGTTATTCGGCTGAGTAGATTATGGAAAAAAAAAAAAGAATTCATTGGTTTCCCAAGGTCAGATGGCTAAGAAATGAGGGCAGAGCAGGAACCCAGAAGTTCTGAATGCTGAATTTTTCTCTTGCACAGGGCAACACTGGACTTCCTTGCTATGTGGCTATAGAGACACATTTGTGACCCTGAACAACCAGGAGAGGCATGCACCTTCAGCGGATTCTAATGGATTTGGTGGAAGACCATATTCGGAGATAGAACTGTGCATCCAAGAACATTGAAGTGGATAAGAAGGGAAGAAAATCAAACCTGGGGGAAGAGGGCATGGGATTAATTAATTGAACTGTAAGAAGAGCAGGAAAAGTCCAAGTGCTGTGAGAGGCTTTTACTCCACTGATTGACTAAAGAGATCGTGCAGGATATTTTTACTAGACTGGTCGTGGAAGGCCTTTCTAGAAAAGTGGCACCTGAGCCGGGACCTAGAGGATGAGGAGATTCCAGCTTAGCAAAGAAACAGGAAAAAGACCAAACCGGATGTAAGGAACAGTGAGTGCAGAGCTCCCAAGATGAACAAACTCCCTGAAAGCCAGGAACTTCCTCTGCTCAGGGAGCCAAGGATCATGGGGGCAGGAGATAAAGTGAGGCCCCTTAGTGACCGACCTGCATGGTCGACCGGCCTGCATGCTAGAGGAGTTCGAGGAGGAATTCAAGAAGACGGGGCTTGAGGGAATCTTGAGGAAGTGTCCAGCTTTGTGCAAAGGAAACAGGCAGAGTGGGCGCTGCAAGCAGAACTGACGACAGAAAGGAAGATGCCAGCGAGTGAGGAGGAGGACTCATATCTCAATCTGTCAGAGGACTAGGGCAGAGTGCTCCTTGACACCCTTTCAGATTGGCTCTACCGATAAGGAAACTGAGTCCACAGAATGTTGGCCAAGTGGATGGCAGGGCTGAGTCCAGTGCTAGATCTCCCAAGTTCTTATCCCCACCTGGCAGCACCCAGCTCCTTCCTCGTGCCAGTGACTGTCAGGAAGAGCCTGCAGGCCGCGGACAGACACGCACGTGAGACCTCAGCAGGATCCCACAGTGGGACTGTCTGCCCGGAGCACCCTACGGCAGCCCCCGACTCTCTGATCTCAAATCCAGCTTCTTTGTTCCCCCCCAGAAACTTCCCAGCCATCTTGGGAACCACTTTGATTTTGTTTTTTCAACATTTATCCACCAAACAATATGAGGAACAAGAGGAAAAGCAGAGCTCCGTCACAAAGTTATTTCCTGCAGAAAACACGGTGGAGCCCTGCCAATTCCACCTAGGCCACAGGGCTCCCTGTGGCGGGTGGGGGAGGCATGGAATTAGGAAGCATAAGGCAAATCATCTCCTGGGGGGGCCCAGGGGCTCAGGGCCAGGGTCTCCCCAAACCAGCAGAGCCTCTGGAGGAGCAAAGGTCCCCAAACCAGCCTAAGATGTGGTCAGGTCATTTGCCAAACTCCAACCATGGAACTGCTGTTAAGGGACATTTACAGCCAAGAACACTAGAGGAAAAGGGGCCCAGGAATCAAGCAGTTCAGCCTCCTTTTATGAACGTGCAGACCCAAGCCCAAAGAGGGTCATCTAACAAGTCCCCTAGGCTGTTCCACAGAAGGAATAGCTGAACAGTATTGAGCACTTATCAGAAGCCAGGCATTGTGCTAAGAGTGAACTCAAATGTCACCTGTTCAGGGTAGGTACTCTGCTTTTCGTGCCTATCTCTGTCTCTTTTCCCTTACTGTCCAGATGGTAATCGTAAGTCTGTGTGCATGTCGATGTTCTTTCTCCTTTTCCACACATCCGCAGCACAGTGCCTGGCACAGAATAGATGCTTGATTAAAGGCTGTTGGACAAACAAGCAAATGAATGAATTAAAAAATGAAGGAATACCATAGTTCTTCCTTAACTGTCTGCCAATATCACTCCAATCTTGTCCTTGTGAAAGTGATTTTGTTAAACTTACGTCTACAGCCCAGGAATTTATCTCAATCCAAGGGCCTGGTGATACAGAATGTGTTCATCAGGGTCTCTTCTCTGTATTAGAGACAGACACTTACCTTTCACCTTCAGTGGGGGTTGGGTTCCAGGACTCCCTTTGGATACCCAAATTCATTATTACTCAAGTCCCTTACAAAAAATGGCATGGTATTTACTTATCACCTACGCACATCATCTCATGCACTTTAATCATCTCTAGACTATTCATAATTCTCAATACATAGTAAATGCTATATAAATTGTTGTTTTACTATGCTGTTTAAGGAATAATGACAAGAACAAAGGCAATACTTGTTCAGTACAGAGGCAATATTTTTCAGATTTTTTTCAATCTCTAGTTGGTTGACTCAGTAGACATGGAACTCCCAAGCACAGAGAGACATTTGTGAATATGGTATCTACATGGGATCCCATTTGTGAGAAAAATGATTTAATTATTTTGAATGATACATCAGGTGTATTTTATATACAGTATTACATGTGTGTGTTTGTGTGTGTGTGTGTGTGTGTGCGGCCAAATATAAATTACCCCAAAGGGCATACTGCATATATTTTTTCTGCAATTTTCTTTTCTTACTTAACCACGTATCGTGACTGTTATACCATCTTACATTCTTAACTACATATTTTTTCAAAAATAAAAATGGAAGTTCTCCTTCTCATTGAGAAATTCAAATAGTCTGGAGCAGAAGCTCAGGAGCTCCACTCCACTGTCACCACAACTGCTAGTCTGGAAGTACTGTGTATAAAGATCAGGGTGGATGAGAGCATACAAATCAAGGAGCAGGCGCAGCCCCAGAGCAGGATGAGGGGCAAGCTGATGAGTAGAGAGAAGTGTGGGGTGCAGCAGAATGGGAGAGAGAGAAAGAAAAGTTAGGGCCCAAGGCTGCGCTGGTCAATAGGAGCAATGCAAGGGGGCAAAATGGGAGGAGAAGAGTGGGAGATGCCCTAGAAGCATAGGGGACCACCTATCAGCAACCCGGGATGATGTGGCAATGGCCCCAAAGGAAGCTGGCCCCAAGAGGCTTCCTCCTTCCCCTCAGAGAAGGTAGAAAATTTGTCTCCTAATGGTTTTGCCACATGGCCTTCCAACAAACAGAAGCCTTTTCCTGTTTCCAGGTGGAAAGTGTTTATCTCCATCTTGAGTTTCAAAGTTCAAAATAAACTTCCAAACAAAAGGAGCTACTGCGCTGTGGGTCTCGGTCTGTATGTGCTCCTGCGAGGAGAGAACCCGGACTTTCGGCTCCCTGATGACTTTCACAGCCCAAGCCCCGCAGCCCACCCTCTGCTTCCTCCTGCGTCCTTCCCTCCGATTGTTGTAGACATCCTCATAGGGATGATTTTTTAAGCTTCTCTTAACCCTTTTCTTCCTATCCTTATATAACTATGCAGAGGAAATGAGATTGCTTCCCCAGTGGAAGTTACTTGGGCCTTTCAAAGTGGTTCAAGGCCAGGAGTCTCTCCTCAGAGCCAAATTCATCAGCATCCAGCTGGATGTATTAATAAAAAGAGCTCTAGAGTAGGAGAACTGGTCAGTTTCTTGCAGTTGGACAATTTTGAGGCATATTTTTATGGCCACTGTTCTGTGGCAAAGCCCAACAGAAGGCTCTAAGTAGGGAATGACAGGATCGTCATTGAGAGTAGGTGTGAGAGGCGGTACTACTAATTAACAAACAGCAAGTCATCATTTGACATGCATTATACTAAATATTTTAATATGCACAACAACATTAAAGGTAAGTGCTGTCATTATACCAATTTTACAGATAAAGAATTCAAGACTTACAGAGAGGTTGAGCATTTTGCCCACGGTCCTGCAGCTAGTAAGCAATGGATGGAGCTGGAATTCAGAATCAGCCAGGCAAAAGAAGTACCCAGGCCACCACTGTGTTGCCTAATACATGTTTTGCTTAGTTGGTTGTTGAGTGACTAGACAGATCAATGAATACCATCCTTTTGACTATGCCCTATCATCTGAAGACTGAGACTATGGGTGATAAAAAATATTTGTGAAATACTTCTGTTAATTTTATATATCTGATTTATTTGAACTTTCTCCCAGGAAAAAATACATTTTATCCTATATTAGGACCTAGAAAGTTACCTACAACTTAGGAACTGAATAAGGAATCCCAATCTGAATGTGTAGGAAAATGTAGAGAGAGTTTTTGGAATAATTTCAATGCTTATTAATCACTTATTGTTTCCAAAGCTATTTTAGGACTCTGCCCTTTTCAGCGGCAGTGGTCTGTCTATGAAGCCCTTGGGATACCTGCTTAAAATGTTGAGCAAGGGAATCCAGAGTCTAGAAATCTGCATTTTGTAGGTCTCTCAGGTACTGAGAGACATACAAAAACATACAAAAACTTTGAGAATGACTGTGAGGAGGTCAGAGCTATTTTTGTCCCTATGCATGGTAAAAAACCTTAATAATCCTAATTCAAAAGTCAAAATACGTTTCAAAGCTACCAATACTTTGGTTTATCAAAATATTTTGATTATTGTCATATCTCGGGATCATGAGTCGTATCAATTTTCTCCATCCTGTATGAGTCAGAAACATTTTATTTATCTAAAAGGTGTTCTTTCTCCAGATTGAAGAGGATGGTTACCTTTCTTTATCCAAACACCCCAGACTCTAATACGGTGACTCTCACATGGATCCAAGCTAGACGCGAGCTCTAGTCTGGTCGGCCACAAGACGCTCAGCCTCTCTGGCCCACCGTTCCCTTGTCTGTGAGTCGAGGGTGTGAGTGTTTACAGCTTTTTGATTCTACACATGCTCTAATTAAGTCACTCTAAGGACAGGGATTGGGTATTATCCCAGTCTTGTTTTTCAACACTCAAATGTCATGCTTCAGTGACCATGAATTAGGCTGAGAAGAACTCCACCCTGTTGTTGTCAATTGTGACCAAATATCTGTAATACACACCTTTAAAACCTAGTTACCAAAAAATAATAATTTGAGGGAAGGGCTAGTTGACCATAAAATCTAAGGTGGACCTACGAGGTTAGTCATGAAGCCACATGCCTGCTGTTTGCCTCAGACGAGGAGTGCGCCGGGGTGGAGCGCGCTCGGAGAGCTGTCTAATTTTACAGCCAGAAGAGACATGGGTCATTCTGTGAACAGACAGCAGGCGTTGGCATCACGGCGGCAGGCCGTTCGGGGCCGGGAGGTGAACTCTCCCAACATGCAATCTTTCGTGGAGGTAACATTCTAGTGAGGAAAAGGTGCATCAAGAGAACACGTAGGGGAAGGGGGACGTGGGTTAGGGGGCTGGAGGGACGCCGGGCGTCTCACCCGCCCGCCCAGCCCACAGGGCAGCCCTGGTCAGCAGCAGGCCCGGAGCGCCACCCGGCTTCCCACAGAGCCGACCCCCCACACCGCCCCTCCCAGCGACAGCCTTCTCTCCCGCGGCCGCCCGCTCGGGCACCGAGACCGACGGAGGGCACGCAGGCACTCCAGCGGGCACCCCCGCCGCCCCC
>PVJO010032872.1:0-12709 GCA_004026905.1 Hystrix cristata | reverse complement strand
CACACTGCTGTCCATTTCGTATACTAATTAATCACGAAATCGGGATGGGTAGAGAGTATGACGAGGGACTGGAGGGAAGAGATAGAAAGACTACGCATTCTTCCCTCATAAATGGGATAATACTGGCTGTATAATGTCTCTGTCGCTCATATAGTTAAAGTCACATTAGAGCAGAGAGAGGGGTAGACCTACTCTGATAAAGGAGTCACTACACATGGCGTGAGAGAAGAGTCCACAGGTTCGACTGTGGCGTAATCGCCTCAGGCTGGCAAACAACTTCAGTGGCATACACAAGGATCGTGTCTTCTTCAAGTCTTTATGGCACAGGTGTACAGCAAATGAAAGTGAGCGAAACTGATAAGATAAAGTAATATTTCCCCTGAGAGGCATCCATTCAGGCAATGTGTGCTGAGTGCACACCACGCGCTAGGCCTTTCGAAAGCTCTCTACCATAGAAGAGACCCGGGACGTGAGGTTTCACGGTCAGTGTTCTCAGCTGAAAACAGCAAAAAGCCCTCTTGAGACCGTTTGAGGAAAACCACCCTACTAAAGGAGATACTGTAGCTCCAAGATTCCTGAGAACGACCAGAAAGTGAGGCTCGCACGTTATGCAGCCAGGAACTGGACCCCTGATCAGCAAGGATCTTCCTGATAGCGCTGCACAGCAGCTCGAGGTTTCACGGGGCAGCAGGGCCGTCCAGGCCAGGAACGGGCTCTGCAACACTCCCTTCCTGATGGCGCCCTCTTCTCAGTCAGCCTTGCTGGGCTGTAACTGGCAGAACCTAATCAAAGACCAGTCTGGCTGCACAGGATAGTGAGCAGATGCGTCCTAGTGTCTGTCCAGAACTGGCGTGAAATTACCAACGTGTAGAAATGATGGTCAAAAGATACGGAGTGGGCACAGAGACAAGTTGTCCCTCTCAAGGGTTGCGGGTTTGTTTTCAATTTTCAATGGTGATATGTGACAAGCATTACTAGAGAAAGGAAACTTCACTGGCGCTAATAAATAGAGACCTACTTGGTTAGTCGCATCCGCTTTTGTTAACTGAGAAACTGCCACTAAAAATCACTGTAAACTACTCAGGGAGGAAATGAATCCAAGACAAAACTTAATATTTCCCCAGACTTTGGGGAAAAAGGGAAACAAGAATGACAACACGCATGTCAATACATTAACGTCCATTTGCTACCTTGGATGGAACCAGACAAATCAAGGAAAGCCAAGAGACACTCTGCAGAGGAAGGGCAGCGGTGTTTCACTCTCTTTTCAATCTTGGCAAAGAACATAGCTCTTGAGTGTGCTGTCGCTGAGAAGTGGCTGAGAGTTCCTCTAATTCATATTTTCCTCATATTCTCAACAGTTTGAAATGTTCTTCCAGAAAAGTATAGTTACACGCTAGATGAAAGAGTTTGAATTGAGAGAAAGGTGAATGTTACTACCGGAAAAGCTACGTGAGCGTTAGAAAAGATGAACGGGAAAGTCTGGCTAGAGCCTCTGTTTGACAGCCCTTGAATGGTGGCTTTCCGGGTGTGATTTTCAGGGCTTCCATCCGAGAACTTGTTGGGTTCTTGTCCCAAAGTATTACAAAAACAATAGCTTTAATTGTTTTAAATTTATCATTGAGTTTATTGTATAGCACTGTTTTAAGGTCAATACGTCCTATGTTTACTACTAACCAAAATAGTTTGGGAATGAAGTCTAGTTAGTTATCCCTCACCCTCATATATCTCATAATAAATAGGTTCTAGTATCTACATAATTTTTATAGTATATTACAGAGTCTTCTCTGGTAACATTTTCCAATAATTATTACCATCACTGTTGAAAACTTAATCTTGAGAAAATATTTTCCAATCCTGGCAAAAATGATGATACACAAATCTTTTACTTTGTACCAAAATACCACCACAACGATTTGACAAAACAGTAAAGTGTGAAGTTTTGTTTTTAGGTATAAGAAATATACGGTTGTACTTTTCTTTCAGAACTGTTGATCAAGAATATAATTTAAATGTAACTTCAAAAATTAACTTTATTCATAACAATCCCTTTGGAAATTGAGCCCTCGAAAGCAAATGAGAGGAAATGATATACCACTGACGAAATGTAGTTTTGCAAGTTATTTCCTTAAGCGACCCACCTTGGTCACCTAAACCACTTTCTAATTCTATAAAACAACAATTTTACTTAGCAATGCCTAAAAGAATTAGCACTCAATTTGGGAATAATGAACTATGCTGTGAGGCTTGTTCTCTAACATAGAAAAGTCTAGAAAATGTGCTCTGTTTCTAAACAGTTAACATCACTAAGGGACTCAACTTATAAAATGCGGACTGCTGTTTTAAACCTTAAAGAGCTTTTCTTCTAAAAAATCTGCTCTCTCCCTAGAGACAGCAACGCTCAGGACCTTCGGCCACAACAACCACCATCTCCTCTTCCCCTTCCTCTCTCATGAGAGATGCAGTCAGTTTCTTGTGCAACCTCAGACCAGGAGTTCAAGTTCTGTGACATAGTTGGGTAGCGACTATTGAAGAGAGTGGGCGCAGTTATTACCACGGACTTAGTAGAAGATCCGTTGGGATAGCTCACTTACAGCGAGTGGGCTCTCACACCGTCATGCCCTTCATTCTCTCAGCCTTTGCACACTGTTCACACTGTTCACAGCCTGTCGTCATGTTTGCCAAAAGGTGTACGCTGTTAATCGCTTGCTGCACACCACAGCACTATGCGATTCTCAGTGTCAACCAGCATTCCAGATGCTACTCATAGCACCAAATCCGTGATGAATCCTACTTAACAATTTTCTCTTTATTGAATGTAAAAGCTAAGACTATCCCTGAAACCTCCCTTACTGATTTTAGCGATGTGTCATCTTCCCTGATTTCATTCTGATAATTAAAAGCATATATGCTTTTGGACTATACACTCTCCTGGGGAAATCCCCCCTTATATTTTCTGTCTACCATGTAAAGTATGCATTTCCGTCTTTAATTTAGTTAAACTCTCTTTTTCATACTCTAAAAGATGGTTCTGTTTTCTAGAATTTAGAAAACATACCAGTCTGAGTTAATTTTCTCCATACACATCCAGATTTTATGAGCTTCAATCTTATTCTCTTCTGCTTGTGTGCCTTTAAAGATCGAAGAGCTCTTACTTAGAACATGCTCCCGAATGAAGTTCTCCAGCTCCTCAGTCATATGCACTGGTGTTACTAGATGCTTCTCATACCACTAATACCCTAACTAAAGTGCACGACCAGAAACAAACAAGGGAATCTACAAGAAAAAAAAATCGGTCTGCATTTCTGCTGAGTGCCGTGTTGGCATCAAGTCTGGGGCATACGATTTCACTTGCTTTTTTTCATTTGCGTTGGTTAATTCACTTTTACTCATTGAAGATTTATCGTGGTATAACTGTGTGCCATCCCTCATTCTGAGCATGAGGCATTTATAGTCGAGGTAGATTAATGCCTGTTTCTTTCTAAAGAATATTTAATTGGATAAAAGGTATCCTGGATAGCTGTTAAGAAGCATAGCCAAAATCATAAGGAAGAGGAAAGGGGGAATAAGGTTTACTCAGCATTAGTAATAGAGTATCCAGGTATTATTAAAGGGCATGTCAATACTGTTTTTCTTGTGAACATAATCACAAGGACCAAAGTGTCGCTTTTCCCTGAGTTAATTCCTAACTTTATGGTCATTAAACATGCCTCTTAAGAGTAAACAAGTTTTGTATTCTACACACGCACACAGCATAACAGCTAGTAATATTTTAAATATCTAATTAAGGAATTTTATTGTAATACAAATTTACTTGTAAATTTGGTAAGTCCTTGTTAAGATTCCCAGAAGTAGGCACCCAAGAATGGTATTGGATTACATACAGCATAGAGTTTATTTAGGAGATATCATAGTTTGGGTCTTAAATGTCCCCCAGAAGCTCACTGTTGACAGTTTAGTTCCCAGCTGATGGCACTGTTAAACTGCGGTGCAAACTTTAGGAGGTGAGACCTAGTTGGAGAAAGTACATCATTGCAGGTATGTCCTTGAAGATTATATTGGGACTCTAGCCTCTTCCTCTTTCTTTCTCTACACTTCCTGCCATGAGGTGAGCAGCCTTGTCCACCATATGGTCCCCAATACTGGGGCTCTGCCTCACCACAGGCCCAAGGTGATGGGGCCTAGCAACCATGGACTGAGTCCATGAGCCAAAAGAAATCGTTCCTGGTTTTGATTTTTTCAGGTAGTTTGTCGGTGATGGAAAGGTGACTAACACAGGAAATGGTCCCAAAAAACAGAAAAAAGAGAGTAAGGAGGGGAAACAGGAAAAGAACTGAATTCATTAAAACATAAGGTAATGAGTAGGTGCCTGCTGTGGGCAACTGCGGCTCAATGCCACTGGGGGGTGTTAGAGAGCATATAAAGTGCACATCTCAGAGTTTGGTCTTCCATGACAAAAATTCTGGAGTATATATATGCTCACTTCTATTTCTCATTGATTGAGGGTTGCTCCTGTGGACACTAACTCCTTGGCACCTCTGATGTGACAGGTATGGCCTTGGCTCACTTGGGAACAGAGAAAACTCTTAAGCGGAGAGTACAGGAACTATCTTTGGCTGACCCCAGAGTGGGCCGGCAACGTGAGGGCAACTGCTTGCAACACATTTTCCAATAGTTTTGAAATCTCTACCTCAAAAGCACATCTCCACACATTAAGAAAATAGCAGCTCATTGTGACCCATTATTTTGCCTTCAGACAAAGCTAAGATAAACGACAGATTTGCAGGCCCTTGCAATAAATCCGAAACTGAATCTCCTCCCCAAATGCTCTCTTGCCCAGTCTCTACAGCCCATAGATTGGAACAAACACCCTTATAGGTTGGGAGATCAATATTACAAGAAATTGACAATATTTTCCTTACTAAAACTTCACTTTTCACACCTCCTGTCTTTGGAGGAAACCCTTGTTTCCTCAGCCATTCTGAGGACCAATCTCTGCCAGAGACGACGTGAAATAAGATGTGAGCCATTTACAGGCAGGAGCCAATTCCACCAAGAAGTCTTCTCACGGCTCCTCCTGTGGCTGTTTCACCATCCTCTTCCTTGGCTGAAACTGGTAATGTGACAAGCAGAACAGTGGCACTGGGACCACCAGTAAACCGAAACTCTCCGTGTACGTCACACTGGAGTCAACTTGACTCCTTCCAGAACAAAAGTGCAACTGAGGTACCGGGTTTTCGAACCACACAGGCTCAATTGTGAAATAACTCTCACAGAAGCAAAAGATCAGTAGGATTCCTATTTTTCTTTAAACTTGTCTCAGCAATAATCGAGCTCGAGTCTATTGGTGGCCGGGAAATAAAGGCGGTGGGCCCTGAAAATTGTCCGTCACACTAACCTCAGACTCATCGATGACAGTGGGCAATTACAGGCCACTTTTACGAAGTGCTATTTTAGTTAAGCCAAGAGGTACATGTATCTAGTAAGCAATTTTTGAGATGGATTATGTGTACCAAACAGTCAAGAGAATGAAAAGGTAAGAAAATATTGCCAAGATCTCACATGGGTCTAGCTGGAAATAATCACTCAGAAATAGCAAATAAATATTAGTTGCATTGATCAAGAAACAACAGGTTAGGAGAAAGGGAGTAAGTAATTTTCTAGAAAACTAGTTGTAGTCCCACAAGAAAGACAATTTAAATTTCTGCTTTCCACGGACACAAGCTTCCCATTAAAGAAAACTGAAGAATACCTCTACATGAGGAAATGTCACCTGGGATTAGGAACTGCAGTGAACTAAGAGGGTGGTGTTCTAATCGGAGACTAGAAGAACGATGCGCAACCTAAACTCATCCCGTTTGTGGTCAGAGGCTCGGAAGCCCACTGAGGGAAGCTTTGGCATCATGGCATCCCAGGGCACTTCAGAAGCGTGAGAATCAGCGAGAAGCTAAGGTGAGTCTGGTAAGCAGTTTTTAAGTCTTCCACTTCTTATCTGGTTGCAGAGCTGAGACTGGCTCCATGGCCCCTTACCGGCTGTTGCTCACTGCAGCTGGACCCTGAAACCCTGAGCCTCAGGGAGAGCACTGGCAGGCAGCTCTGCCCGCCTGCACTTCATGTGTGTACTTGAGAGTTCAAGGCATTTCCATTCCCCCACAGATGCCTCAGACGGTTTGTTCCTTGGTTTCTCAGCCCCTGTCTGTTGCCTCTTTCTATTTATGCTCATCCAAAGATTGGTCATGTGTCAGGTGAGCGGTCTGGTCTGCAGTGGAGGAGACAAGCACAGAGGCGGGTCTCTAACTGTGCAGGCCTGGCAGGTCGGCAAGCACGGCGCCATCTGATGGACCATCTGTTCAGCCCTGCCCCTGCCATTCTGGAAATGGCAGTCCCCTTTCTGAGGAACTGCTCCGCACACAGAGACACCAATTATGTGGCTCCAGGGATGTCCCCGTGCCCTTGTGCCTCATCTCCCCTCCACAGCCGACTGGCTCAGGGTTCAAAGGGTCGCAGTCTGTCCTTTTGCGTCTTCTCTTGTTGACTTAGGGTTAGCCACATGACAGACCAGCCTCATCTTACTCCTGGACACGGAGGAGACGAAAAACAACCTTTCCTTAATTGTCACTCATCTTATGAGGGATTTTCCATTCTACCCTCCAGAAAGGAAAAAAGGAAATGGGGATGGTGTATATTATTGATGAATTTAGTAGAAAGAAGAGAACATGATGATTCAGCTTTAGCTATACTTTTCTTCTTTCAGATGCATATTTACATCAAGAGAATATGCTGTAAGCCTGCAGGAGTTCCGTGAGCGCAGCCTGTGGTTGTCTGGTACTTTCCTTCACTGGGTAATTAGATAAGTGAGGACAAAGTATCTGCCATACCAAATATTCCGGACCTGTTTGCCTTGTCAGGGAAATCTTCGTTTTGTTCTCATCAAGGTCCAGGGTAGGACCTCGTTCTTTGTGGTATTGGGGGGTATTCTTCATACGTCTGTCAGAGTCCTTGGCTCCTTCCCCACTGTGTACATGTCATATGTAGGTTCTCTCCCGCTTCTACATTCAATGCACAGGTTGCACTGGGGATTTCCTATAAACTCGGCCTGGTTATAGCATGCATCGATTCTTCTCATACTCTATTAGCCAGAATTCATAGGATTCCACAAAATCCCAAGGACGCTGGAAAAATACAGCCTACTTGTATAACCCAGAGAGAAAGGAAATAAGGTTTGTTGTAAGTTCCTCTAATTTGGGGTACTGACAATATTAGAAGTCCATTTGACTAAAGTCCAGGTGACTAAAGCCTATTTAGTCACCTGAATCTCAGGTCTATCAGCTGGTTTCAAATTCAGAGGGGAAGATACAAGGCGTATCTTTAGTACTCTAAAACAGTGACAAATAGGCATATTAGAATTAATTTGGAAAGGAAAATCTTTTCTGGAAACGAAGCTGTTTGCCTCAAAAGATGCTGGAATCTATGGTCATCATTCTGAGGTGGAACCTAGAATATACATAAAATTACTCACAGGCAGGGAGGAGCAGAGACAAAAGTTGCGGTAGGACAAGTAGTTAGTTGCTTCCTGGATCCAGAAATTCCTGAGTTTATGTGAGATGCCCTAGTGTCCTTTTACAAATTTAGTCCAGTTTTAGTTAGGTGGCTTGCAATCAAAGGACTTCTGAGTAGGAAGAAAGAGGAGTATGCTCAAAATAACCGAGACTGATAAAGAGCAAATATTGAGAAGGATTTGGGAAAGAACAAGACACTTATATACTGCCTGTAGGAAGGGAAACTGACAAAACCACTGCAGAACTGCTTCTATGCTGTGCAGAGAAACCCTGCGATCCACCTGTTCTAACCCTAATCGGATACCCAATAGATACGTACAAATATGTTTACCAAGATATTTATAAGGGAATGTTATTCTTAACTTTCTGAAATTGGAAACAATCAAAATATCAATTAACAATGTATCATCAAATTGTCACATATTAAAAAAAGAGCTGAACTGACAAAACTGAATGATTGGTCCTACGGTAAAAACACAGTTCCTCCAAGCCTCTGGTCACAATATTTTCATCAGCCAATAAATTCTAGACTTTATTTTACATGTGTTTGATTTAAAGACACATTATTTAATACACACTGTTGAATCATTAATATTGAACTTACAATCAAAAGTGCTAACTCATGACTGAAGGAAGCTTACCTAACACATTTTCTCCTCCAGGTACATCACAGCCTTCTTCCATTTAGGAACACTAGGCCTTCCGTCAGCACTATGTTTGGGAATCATTTTAAACAGTGAAATCATCAGGAAAAAACAAAAGGAAAAAAGGTGCCAAACACACCATGAATGTACACTCATTTACAGTGTGAGAGTTGAAGAAACAGAGCAGAGTGCTGCTTTGTTCAGCCTCAGCTGGCGACATGCCTCTTGGGTAATGCCAAAATTTTGGCTCCTTTTCAAATTCCCACAAATGATCACACAAGTGTCACAAGTACCGATTTGGGAGTTTGTCTTAGTTACTTTCTAGTTGCTGGGACAAAATATCCAACACCCACAACTAAAGGAGGAAAAGTTTATTTTGGCTCACAGTTTGTAGAGGCTTTAGTCCATAGTCAGCTGGTTCCAAAGCAGGGTTGCACAGCAGTGGGGCATCCCAGAGGAGAAACACTCCTCGACAAGGCAGGCAGGAAGCCTTCCATTTTCTCCCCCTTTTTATTGCATCCAGGCTACAAGCTTAATGATTGGTGCCGCCCACACCCAAGGTGGGTATTCAATCTCCAGGAAATCCATCGCTGACACCCAGAACTATCCTGAACCAGTCATTCAGTATCACACCTATAATCCAGTCACTCCCCAAAGCCCCACCCATCAGCTCATGCAGCTTTGGGGGGGACATGAGAGGCTTACAAATAAATTTTAGTGGAAAGCCAAATTTGCAAATACAGAATCTGCCAGAGTTGGGATTCAAATCCAGACACATACCATAAAAAGACACCTGTAAGTTTTTCTATTGTGTTTTATTTTCTAACCTTTAGAAAATATTTAAAAGAATAAAATCTCAGAATTCTGGGAAGCTGACACAGGAGGATTTGCAAGTTTGAGTCTAACCTGAGCAATTGAGTGATTTGCTAAGACTGTCTCAAAATAAAAAGGGCGTGGGAATGTACCCAGTGTGAAGGCCCTGCTGTCAATCCTCTGTACAGCAAAAGAAAATCATGGATATAAAAATCCTCAGCATAATGAAGACTTATTTCATCTACTCATTTCCGATCACACATGTAATGAGTTGAAGATAAAAGACCTTCCCATTTTAAGTAACTCTTAGTCATTGACTCCTTGGAAGATTTCTAGTATATATTAGTTTCCCACGGCTGTTGTAAAAATTATTCACAAATAAAGTACAAATTTAGGTTACATCTCTGTAGATAAGAAGTTCAACATGGGTGTCACTGAGCTAAAAATCAGGGTGTCAGTAGAGCTCAGTTTTGTCTGGAGGTTCCGGGGTAGAATGTGTTTGTCTTTTCCAGCTATACAGGTTGCCCACCTTCTTTGGTATGTGGTCTTCCTGTTCAACCTTCGAAGTACTTATCATTCCTATTTTCCTCTGGCCATCATTTGGAAAAAATGTCCCCTTTAAAGGACCTGTATGATTTAGCCCACCCGGGTAAATCATAATAATCTCCCTATTTCCCGGTTCTTAATATAATCACATACGAAAAATCCCTTTCAGGGATTAGGGTATATGTATCTTTCGGGGGGCATTACTGTGTCCTCCATGTGCTACTTTATAAAAGAAACTAATTTCACACGCTCTGTAAACAATCAAAGCCAGTGTCTCAGTTACTTTGTCACTGTCCCACTTTTGTGGGACAAAATATCCAACCCTAGAAACTTTAAGGAGAGATTTATTTTGGCTCAGCTTCAGAAGTCTCAGTCCTCGAGCAGTCAGCAGCAGGGTGGAAGGGCCTGGGCAGAGAACAACTGCTCATGTCGTGGTGGCCAAGAAGCAGAGAGGGAAGCAAGGACCCGAGAAAGGAGATGCATCCTCCAGCTCATGCCCCCAGGGTCCTGCATCTCTGGCCAGACCCCATTTCCTAACAGCAAGTCAGCCACATCACTCCCATGATTCAGCCACCTTCCAAAAGTCCTGCCTGTGAGCGCCTGAGACCTTTGAGGTACATTCTCTATCTAAACTGTAGCAGGCAAATAGCTTCCACCTAGGTGGTAGTTTCATTTTGCATTTACAAAAAAAAATCATGTTGGTCCTTAAAGATTATTGATTTTCATGGTAACTGGGTATTAGAAACCACAGACAGGTAGACTACTCCTCTTTAATACAGTTTTAGTAAAGCATTTACAGAAGCAATTTGGAACATCAAAGTTGACTTTACCAGGCACTAATTTGCAATTACTTATAGCCGTTATCTATTCACTACTGAAGTGACCAAATTCTGGCTGTTCACGTTCTATCCAAGTGAAACACTTTAATAAAAGAATTGGGTGTCCTTGGGGGATTTGCCTTAAACAATTTTACTATAGTAAAGTTATCTAACATGCAACCCAGAAATCAAATTCATGGGTCTCCAGAATGACTTTCATAGGTCTTATCTGTTGTTTCCTAGGTGTGGCTACGGGTTGACTTGGCTTGGCTTGAGTCGTGGTTTGCTTTACCTGTCTCCTCATTGTGCGACATCCCCAGCACATGCAGGTACAAGAAAAGCAAGAGGCTAAGCCCAACCATGTAAGTACCATTATAGTTTCTCATAAAATTTAGCAAACTTTTCATCTTCTTACACACTATTGATCAAAGGAAATGATTTAGAACACCCCAAATCAGGAAACAGGGACATATTCATCATCTCCAATAAAGTCATGGGTAGAACAGGGAGAGTAGAAAGAATTGTGAATAAACAATACAATACATCACAAGACAACAGAGAGTACAGTGACGTTCCTAGAGTGGCAGGGGAAAGGTTCAAGAAAAGAACCCAATCTAGAGTATCTTGGCTCTCCAAATAGGGGATAGGCCCACACCGACTTATAGCTTGGATGATTGCCATCAATGACAGCAATATCTACAAATTATACCGGAGAATTATGCAATGAATATAGATGACACTTCAGAATTCAGAAGCTGGTGATATCTTTTGTTCATGACGTAAATCTAGTGTGATTAAATCAAGTACTTAAAAAAATACTTGAAGACATTTGTTATTAGGCTTCCATCTAGTGGACAAGAGTCACTAATCAAGATAGGTGATGAGTAAAGTGTGTTAAAAGCAAAACAAACAAGCAATTAAAAAACAGAAAACAAATGAAGATACAGCTATAGATATCTCCCATCTATACAAACCCCATGATCAATGAGCCACATACGTACTACTCTGAATTTCACTTCCGATGCATAGTCAGCTGTTTGTCTGATACACTGTTCCTTTTTTAAAAATTAAATTTATTTTAAACTAACACATGAGAACATAAAATTGTACATACTAACGGGGTACCAGGAGATATTTTGATGCATGTATACATTGTGTAATATTTAAATGAGGTTAAACATACCTATCTCCTCATTGAGCATTTCTTCAGATGTAATTTACATAGGATACACTTTCGCACAAAAAGTAAAATTTAGTGTTTTTTAGTATATTCACAGGGTAGTGCAACCATCACCACTGTGTAATTTCAAAATATTGTCATTATCTCCAAAAGAGCTATGTACCCCTTCATACCTGTAATGTGACGCTACGTTCCTCTTCCCTCCAGCACCTGGCAACCACTACACTTTGGCTCCAAGGATGTGTCTATATTGGATATTTAATGTAAATGTTAACATACCAGCCTTCTGTGACAGGTTTCTTTCATTCCGGCACAAGGTATCAAAAGTTTATACTTCTTCAGCATGTATCGATATTTCATCCTATTTTATTTCTGAATAATAAGCCATTGCCTAGATACACTACATTTTGTTTATTCATTGATCAGTGATGGCATTTGGATTGTTTTCCCCACTCAATTATTCTGCTATATAACCATAAGACAAGAATCACTGAGTCATATGGAAACTCTGCTTTTAACATTGTGAGGAGCTGCTAGACAGTTTTCCAAGCTGTGCATCAATTACAAACCCACTGACAAGGTACAAGAGTTCCCAATTCCTCATCTCTTCATCAGTACTTGCTATTACATAACATTTTATATTTTTACCATCCTAGTGTAGGTAAAATAGTTTCTCATTGTGGTTTGATGATAGTTTACTGGTGACTAGTGGTATTAAGTATGTTTATGTGTGTGCCCCATCTGTAGGACATGGAACTGTGGGACTTAATGTTCACCGGGCTTGGTTTTGATCTTGTTTTGATCCCATTCCTTTCTACCCCCAACTGCACCGTTTGAAATGGGAATGTGTAGCTTGTGCCATTTTATGGCGGAAATGCTTAACTTTCTTTTTATTTGTATAGGGGATCACAGCTAAGAATTTGCCTTAAATCTCAGAGGAGACTTTGAATTTGGAGTTTTCAGCAATGCTGAAAGTGTTAGGACTTTGGCATCTCTTAGAGATGAGCTAAGTGCATGCTGCATAAAGGGATGCACATGAGTCTTTGGGAAGCCAGGAGCAGATGTCCCCCAAAATCTCACGTGGGGCTTTTCAGAGGTGGCTGGATCTAGGGTGTGTGAAGGGTGTGATACTGGGATTGTGGGCCTGTG
>PVJO010032871.1:0-12700 GCA_004026905.1 Hystrix cristata | reverse complement strand
AAGGCAGGAACCTGATAAAATGGTCACATCTTCAGAATATGTAGCATGCAGTATAAATCATGCAGACTTCTTTTTTAGTTGTAAAATACATACATCATCAAACTAATGCTCTTTATCATTTTTAAATGTTTAGTTCGGTAATAAAGTACATCTGCATTTTTGTGCTACTGTTAACACCATTTCCAGAACTTTTAGGACCAACTTCGGAGTAAAAATTGTTTTGGTTTGAATTAAAGCCCTGACACCTAGAAGGGAATCAATATCTGAGGTACCAGCTTTTCTTTACCTGGTAATTAAAACAAAAAAAGACAATAGACAGGGTTGTTTTAAAAAGTGGTATTTGTGAAGTGCTTAATATAGTGTAAATGATCACAGTCCTTATTGTTATTCTGGTGATTTCCTGGAACTCTTGACACTTGGTTCCTCCCTGTGAACCATGAGGCCCCACGCACGTTTTCCTATGATCACTCAACAGAGCTGCTTCCCTCGCCCCAGATCCTTGGTGAACATTTCCTGTTGCCCTGTGTATTTCTTACGATCTTTTTATTTATTAGTCTGTGGAATTGTGAGTTATCTCTGTGGCAGGGAAATGGGCCCAGAAAAAGAGTAGCTCCGAGAGTCATCAGAGACCCTGTTCTAAGCACCGCTCTGTTCTCACTGGGCGTCCAGGCTCCCGGTCTCCCACCTGGAGCTCACGGACTCAGACTGAGGCACAGCTTTGGCGGGCAGGGCAGCCTCCAGCCGAGGAGCAGAGCCCATCCGTCTCCTCTCTGTCTGTCCTGCACACACAGCCTCCTCTCGTGATGGTAGGCTGAGTACACAGGCAGGGACGGCACAGCGGATAACTGAGCTTTCTCCAGCCCCTCTTGCCCTGTCCCCCTCCTGCTGCCCCAAATCTCTCTCTTTCTCTCTCTCTCTCTCTCTCTCTCTCTCTCTCTCTCTCTCTCAACTGGGTCTCGCTATGCTGCCCAAGCTGGTCTCAAATTTCTGTGCTCAAGTGATGCTCCTGCCTCAGCCTTCCTAGTAGTGGGACTACAGGTTCAAGCCACCATGCCCAGAAATAGGAGATTTTGAAGTAAGTTAAGTTTAAAAGGCTCCTGTTGGAGTGACAGCATATATCTATTTATGGAAACATTTCAACTTCCCATAAATTATATCATTCTGCTTTCAAATATGACTCTCCTTCTTTCCCTCTTTTCCTTTCTCTGATCTCTCTTCCTTCCCTCCTTAACACTTGCAGTTTCTGATTATAATTATGATTTGCTCTCAGTATAGAAAAATTGGGAAATAAAGAAAATACAAAGAAGGGAATTATCTGTGATCTTACCACCCAGGGAAAGATTTCCATAATCATCTTCCAGAGCTGCGCACACTCGTGTGCATCTATTTTAAAGACAGCATTGCACTGCACACACAATTTTATGTTCTCCCTGTTTCACTTTCCACAGTTGTTCGCTCCTGCTGCCAGCCAGCACCTCAGCTTTGCGACTAACGCCTGTCCCTGTGACACGTGGCCCCTGAGCTTGTCCTGTTGTGCTGGGCTGAGTCTTGCCTTCGCTGGCCCAGACTCACCGCAGACCGTGGGGCCCCAGCTCTGTCCCCTCTACCTCTGATTAACCCAGCCCATCGCTAACCCGACACTGTCTCTCCCAGGCTTCGCCTTCAGGGTCTGCCTGGTCTGCGGGATGCAGTTTACACTTCTCCCTCATGAAAGACCGTCTCCCTGGGCCCCTTCTCACCCCTCCAGCTCTCTCTCCCTTCCTCCTGACCCCCTGGCTTCTACCTTGGGTTCTTGACTCTGTTCCTTGCACACTCTGTCTACCCTCCTCCGCCACCTTTTTCCTCAATAAACCTAGGGCTCCATCTAGAGATCCTGGCAGCATCCCCAGGGGTCAAGGCCAGACCTCCTCTGTCCCAGCCCAGGGTGACCTCCTCTTCGCATCAGGTCAGAGGCCTGGGAGGCCTGGGAACCAGCTCGCCAGGCTCCTCCTCTGCAGGCTGATGGGGCACGCAGGACCCCTGAGGAGCTGCCTTCCTACCAGGCGCACAGGCGTCACTGGTGATATTCGCCCAGGGACAGAGTTTAGGATCCCTGCTGGGCTGTGTGCTGCACCACAAATGATTTCCTGTGCTTCTGCCTTCTGGACAGAGACCCGGGCTCTGAGCTGACTATGGACCCTCATGCAAGGTGAACACATGAATGTCCCCGTCTCGGGGGCTCTCAGGAGTGCCTGGCCCAACTGTCCCCAGCTTCCTCCTGCAGGCTCCCTCCATGTCACATTCCCGGGGTGTGACTCACGAGTTCTGTGCAACAGCACTTGCTGACAAGCCCCGGGAGTCACGGCTGTGGGCCCCTGGACCTCGAGTGGAATTTCCCAAGGGCTGGAGAAATCTCCCTTCGAGTCCCCTTTCTTCAGTGCATTTCCCATCACAGATGTCTCAAGAACAAGAATAATAAGGCATTGTTTGCCGTGGATAAATTGCCAAATGCCTAAACATGTCTCATAATTACTATCCGGAGCCACACAGAAAGGTAGAGGAAGCTATATGAAGCTGATCCTACAATTTTAGTAAATTCTTTTCACCTGAAAATTATTTGTTTCTGGTAGAGTATAGGCTGCAATAAAGGCAGAAGTCTATGTAAGGAATACATGTCATGTGAAGAAAACCCCCTTTGAACATGACCTAAAAGAAGCTTTTTATGGGAAGAATTCTGTTCTGTCCACTACCCTACTGACCACATCTGCTTTCATACGCAGCATGTCCAATCTAACCTACATCCACCAAATTCAGGAAAGTCACTGTGTGTTCAACTTCCCAAAAAATAAAGCCAGAAACCAAAATGCTGCTTTCCCAAAATGTTCGTTTCATTTTTACACATTATACTTCTAGGTGTTTAAATAGTCTTTTAAAATACGCTAGTAATTTGTAGATAATGTCTATAAAAAGTGCTAATAGTTTGTAACAGTAGTAGCAAATAAAAGAAATCATGTGGTTCCATGTTTTGAAGAACTCTATGAAAGAAATTTGAATTGCTTTAGGCAGTCTTGGACTAGACGGCTTATGTGTTAGCTGTTCTTCCCGTTGTTAAAAGATAAACAAAGCTATGGGAGTGAACTACTCCCTTCAGTCCATATTCCCTCCTAATTTCTTTGGCATTGTTGCCTGACGATTACAACGATTACAACGTCACCAACCCTGATCACCGTCTTCTTCCATTAACATCATAATCACCAGCTCACAAATGACTTAGAACATCAGGAAATGTGCGTGTGCGAGGCACTAAACTAAAAAGCCACAGCTCAGTGACACCTTGTGAATGGTGATTCGGAGATGCTAAATCAACAGGAAAGAAACACGGCCAAGAGCAGATGTATTTATACTAACTTTTATCTATAAATGACACTCAGCGTGGGGAGAGAGACCTTTCCCCCTCTTTCCCGAGATAGGAGATTGAGATTTATCTTGAGGGGCTCAGGCAGCCATCTAGCTTTTTATTAATCACATGCAACAACTCAATAACCAATCAATAAATCTCATTTCGAGCCTGTCTGTGAAGCAGAAAGTGGGCAATCTTAGGTCTCGGTAAAAACAAAGATGCTTATCAGCGTCGCTCAACTGGAGCTGGAATTCAGAAAATCTAAATAGCTGTCTATACACACACACACACACACACACACACACACACACACATCACAGATGTTTGTACGGACAGTTGACTGAAATTACAAAATGACAAAAATCATTTTTAGGTAAAGTGACAAAGCCATTTCTTAGAAGTTTTGATGTTCAATCTTACGATAGTAATTTACCAAAATACCCAAGTGATATAAAATGTCATGAATTTACCTAGCACAACCATGGCAGTGTTTTCTCCTTTCATATTCTCTCTGATTAATTATCTCCAATTATTTCCTTTCCTTCAATCACCCATTGATTTAAGATTTATTAAATGCTGAGCATAGAGTTAGGTGAAAACAAATTTTTGTTAAAATTTACTAATGTCTTCCACTGAAATTTCCTAATAAAAAAATCTAAGTATTGAATTTAAAAATATTTGTCATAACAATATTCCTTTCCATCTAAAATTTACATTCAGATTGTACAAATTATTAATTCAGTCTGGAAATTATAATTTTTCCTTGTTGCGCAAAAACTGTCACAATATTATTGTTGTATAAAACTCTGGTGTCCAGATTGAAGAGAGTGGAAGGGAGTGGAGAATGTTCATACTATAATTTATTTATTACCAAATGATTAAAGGTATGTTTCATCTTCCGGTTTATGCTGCATAGAACAGAATAAAATAGTCCTCTAACTACTGGGTCTGCTGGCACACCCCACAGCAAAGGTTCCAGTAGTGTTATGGACACCATGCAGCTCCCACACGGCTACCTTTCCCTAATCTTTCCCTGTCAGTTATTAATCCAAATGGTATTGGGATGTGAACAACCTATAACTAATGCTTGGAAGAGAAAGCATTGCTTCATTGGCGATCATGAATCACTGCTTTTAATGGAATATATTGGCAACTAGAGTGACGCATGAAGAAATTGAAATACAAAAGTTTGTAGGTGTTAGGCTGCTTCTTTCCAGCTACCTAAGCACCAAATTGGGGAACTCTGATTCTTGGGGTTACAAGGCTCTGCATCAAAGGGCACAAGAAGCCACAGGATCAACATGGGCAACCCCCCAGAGCATCAATTTGTAGGCTATGAAGCAAAGTAAAATCTTACTTTTATGGTGCATTACAATGAACAAGCAATAATTATCAAGTAGAAAATATTGCTTGAATATTTCATTAAAATAGGTATTTTGGAATGGATTTCGCACTTGTCGGGGCCACCAGCTCCCATTTGTGCCTGTAGAGGCACCAGGATTGCAAGGGGAGATGAACTGGTCCCCTGCAGTCTCCCATGAACCTCGCTCACTCCCTTAGCTCCACCGTGCTTGGCAATGTGTTGTCACCGTGTGTGTGTTCTTTTTGTCCCCTATTAGATTATGCATTCTGTGAAAACATAGGCTGGGTCATTTCAATCTTCTGTCTCCTCCATCACGTCCAGCACACAGTCTGGTAAACCGCAAACAGGGTGAGGTCCATCCGTTCACTACAGAAGTTACTTAGGAATATTCAAGTTGAGACTTGGTTCTGAGTGTAATCGTGGAGAGGCTGCCACCCAAGTTCCCAAGCCACTCCAATTCTCTGCTGTATGTCTAGAGTCCGGAGCCCTCATTTTCTCTTCTCTTTTTCCCTTTTGCAAAATCTCCCTTTTGATTTGTCTTTTTTTGTAACATAAGGTAAATGATTTTTAAAAAGTTAAAGTGTTCTTCTTCCATGGTACAAAAATGTGTGTTTCAACGGGGAACAAGTACTAAACCAAAAGGAATTACAGGCATCGTGAGTGGGCAGAAATTATTTTTGTCGTGGGCATTCCCAGTTCTTCTGAAGGCACACCACAGAAGATGGTTACATACCCCGATGACTTACGAGACCAGCCCCAGAGTGACCCTACATCACATGAGTCATATTTAGCTGTCTCTTTTAGTGGAAAAAAGAAAAACAAAAAAAGATTTTCAAAGTCCCAAAATGAGTTGTTTGTACCTGATGATATTACACACTGTAGAACTCATTGGGGTTTTTTACATAGATTTAAATCTATGACCAATAAAGCTCTATTCTCTGAAATACAAAGAAAAATATTTGATCCTGCCTGATGGGTTTTGCTTTCCTCATCTATTTAATGAAAATCTAATCTCTGGTTTTGGCAGAGGGTATTTAACAATGCATTTTCTATGTACTAGTGACCACTCTTAGTTCTGTCCATGTATTCAGTCATCTAATTGTCACAGCCACCCCAAAAAGTCGGTCCTGTTATTACCCTCATTTGTAGATGAGGACACTGAGGCAGAGAGGTTATGCATCCTGTCAGAGGGCCCACTGGGTGTAAGCAGCAGAACAGAATTTAAACCCTGATATCAAACTCTTAACCTTGTTCCATAAACTATAAAGCATTTCCAGGACTAAGCACCTACATATCTCTCTCAGTTATTCATGATGCATATGCAATATGACAACATTAGCCCATTAAATACCTTAATAAAGAATCTGAAAAATATACAATACCCACATAATGAATAAATTATGAAGAAAACCATATGCGCGTCATCCAAGTTTCAGTATTATAATTAATTTAGAAATATTGACCTAAACCTCTTTAAAGATCTATGGTATTCAGATTCTGAAACACTAAGACCACTAATAAATAATCCCTAATGTTGAAAAATTTTCCCCTATTCTCCTGACACGAACAGAATAGATAGTTTTATTGCATCAATCCCGTTATACAGAGGAGGACACAATTACTACGCTACAAGTGTCGCAGGATGAGAGCCGTAAGTGTCCTTAGAGGCCATCCAGCCCAAATCCTACAGCACGGATCGTCTTCTTCATTTTTCACTTGAGCAATGTTTAGCTCTCTTTTTTTCCAAGCCTGGAATACAGACACAATTCAAGAAGTTACAAACATTTGGCCATGTTTTTCATGGACAGAGAATTTCTATTACAAAGTGGGACAGAGGCTCTAAATGTTAAAGAGGAAAACTTTCTCAGTGGTGCAATAACTCACCACATGTCAAAACCTCTACGAAGAATTCTTATCCAGTCATGTGACGTGGATTTGGACTCTCACAATGGACTTAAACTAGTCGTTGGACTTTCATTCATCTTTTACTGAGCAGTTTGGGTCATGTCACAATCAACCATTTATCAAACTGTTAACTATTACAATATCTTGCTGGGCACTCACTGGAACAAATCCATCTGTGATAATGGAGTCTGTTCCAACCAGTACACACCCACAAGTATTTCACTCATTCTTCTTTTCTTGCTGTTTTCAGGTATTCTAAACTGACCCCACTAGGAACTTGGGTTCTGAGCACTCACTCAGCTGCATAGCCACTCTGTGGTCTTGGGGAAGCCACTCAATCTCCCTGGACATCAGGTTCTTCGTCTACTAAACTAGGAGGTTTAGCTCCTTTGATCTCTCCGATCCCGGTTGTCCTAGTGATGAATTTACATGTGGAGCCTCTCCAGGGTGGTTCTCCTCGGAAGGAGCTGTCAAAGCAAGTGTCATATCCATTAAAGTTCCACGGCCAAATCACCCAGAGAAGTTGAGGCTTCTCAAAACAGAGCTACAGCAAAGGCACAAGCTGGTTTGCTTTCTTGTCAACTCATTCACTAAAAAATGTTAAATTCTGTATAACTCAGAATTGAAGTTCAAATTTCTGATAAGTGTGTGTGCTCATTTTAAAATCATAGCATCTTTTCTTATATGAGCTGTTACAAAACTAAGTTTAAATATATTGTGCTTTAAATATAACCAAGTATTGCCAGCAAAATTTTCACATTTTTTAACTGTGTTCAATCCAAGATCAGTGTTTATTTGAACTACTGCATCAGGTCACGTAGACCTTAGTCTAATGGTGCGACATTTTGACATTCCATTCCTTGGCTCAAGGTAAACCAACCAGCCCTAGGGAGGGAAAAAAAATGTTTTAAATAAAAGATTTTAATAGCTCTAGTTAAGGTTAGCTGAGTCAATCCACAGAATAGGTATATTTTTAAAATGAATAACCATTGTCAATATCTTAGATTTTGAGCAATTGTTAAGAACACAATTAATACATCTCAAAGGAGGCATGACTTGGGACTTGAAAACTCCCAAGTCATTCTCTGCTGCCTCTGAAATCTGTTTTCAGAATACATTCACATCATCAGGCACTGTATGATTGAAGGGGGAAGTGATCAACATTCTGCAAATAATTACTTTGGCGAGCATTCTTTGAAAAGGAAGACAATGCCAGAAATATTTCATGGGAGACTTGAGATATTTCGTTTAGTAATAACATTCCTCCTTCGCTTTCTCAACCCAAGTTAACCTGAGCCAATTATTGGCATTTTGTGTTTATATTTGGCAGGCACTGAATCTTCCAAACCTATCTTTACCCACATCTTCCTACCTTTGAACTCTGTGACCAGAACGACCCTGGAATAGTGAGCATTTTTCTATATACCTACAAATAGCCTGCTCTTTAGACTTTCAACATCACACTTTCTGAGACAATGCAGTTCTTCCTTCCTTCTCTTGTTACCACTGGATCATAATAATATGGCAGAACTTAAATGATGATCCTTGAAGGAGAACAATCCTGGCAAAGGCAGAGCTGGGTGTGGTAGCACATACTGCAGTCCTGGCTACTCCGAAGAATTGCTTGAGCCCAGGAGTCCACTGTCACTATGCACAACACAGTGATACTCTGTGTCAAAAAGAAATTTTTTTAAGTAGCAGTAAGTAGGTTTCAGATACTTACGCAACATGTAGCAATGTGTAATAAAATTAACATATGCTCTGGAGTTGAATGCATTAGAATAAACATTCTAGATTTGCTGTTCTCTGTATGATTTTGACCAGATTGTTTAATCTCTTTCCCCTAAAATTCTTACATATAAAGTGGGGAGCAGTAATTATTAACTGACAGTGCTGTTTTGAGAATTAGATGAGACAGATAAGGTAGAAATATTTATCAGGATGTACTAGATTTGGTCAGAAATATTTCAGCTGCCTTGTTCAACATGAAAATATCAAATCCCTGGAAATCGGAGAGCCTCACACAGGCAGCCGAAGGACAGCCTTGCTGAGCTTTAACAGCCTCATTCTGAGCTAAAAACTAACCAAGCAACAAGCCAGTCGACAAAAGAACAGGGTTAAAGGCAGAGAGGAAAACAGTCCCTGTACAAGTCATGTAGGGGGACAGACAGATTTACAAAATAGCAGCATGGACATGAGCCTAATTCAGCTCCACAGAGCCAGAGGCAGGAGCACACACCATGTGGTCAGACAGCGCTGGCTGTCAGCCTTGAGTGTGACACACTTATCGGGGGTGACCTTTAGCAGACTGTCGAACAATGGAATCTCCACTTTCATGTGTGTAAATTGGGGATAATTATGAGTTCCTTGAAGGATTAACTGACATGATGACTACATGTAATCAATAGATGGTAGGCATTCAATGAAGGCTGCAATTATTGTCACTATCACTTATTGAGAGAAGTATTCTTGGTTGTTTATGTTAAAGATCTAAGTTAAAGCAAGTCTTAAATCAGCTTCTAATGGATCCAGAGTAGCAGTGAGCCATGCCTAGCAATTTACTTATTCGGCAGTGTGAATATCTGTAACTTTCCAGGAAGTTGCTAAAGAAGACAGCCTAACACAGAGAACAACATCCTCTTATCTCACAAGTTATTGGCACTGCCGTGAGACAGCATGTCTTGTGATGATTTAAAAAGTTTGTCCCACATACAAAAATATAAACACCGTCACTTTGAGTTAGATGTGCCAATTGTTCCAGCTACCCTAGAAAGTGTGTGAAAGGTCATGATCACCCTCTTTGACATCATGAGTCTCAACCTCATAGGTTAATAAGGGGTGTAATTATTTTAGGTCCTTTTTTCCCTTTCCTTTTTTTTTTTTAAATTTCAACATGTACTTTAGCACGCTGGGTGTTGTTATGCGTCCTGTCTTATTTTATCCTAGCAACACGTTGAGATTAGCCCCATGGCTGATGTCAGCTACCCTCTGGCGATGAGCAAGCTGAGGAAGGACGCGGGCGCCTGACCGCCCCGGGCAGGGCTTTCCTCCCGGGCGCAAAGGCAGCTGTGGGCCATCGCCAGCTACTGCTCCTAGCATTGGGGGGATGAGAGTGCCAGCTTGGGAAAGGGACAGAGATGGGCACCTGTATCTACTATGGCTGCACCCTGCAGGGGGCTGGGGGCGGGGGAAGACCATGGATCAGAACATTCAAGTGGCTCTACTGTGTTTACACAGCTGGTAGTAGAAAGCCAGACCCTAAATCAGACTGCCTGATTCCAAGTCAAGTGTCTTTCTACCATTCCACTGGTTTACAAAGGATGCCAGAGAGGCAGCTGTGAATTTATATAAACCTCACAGGAAGCAGTAAGTTACGTGAATGAAGTGCATCAATCCTTGTAAAGTGTGGCAGTTCCTTTTAGGTCCACATTTAGCCTTTCTCAACGTCGGCAGATGCTCTTCCTGGGGAGAAACAAGCTCATGTGTGTCTACCCAGATCGTCCACAACGGCACACACAGTGGTTCTAGGTCTTCTTGGAAGCTTCAGTCCTGTAGTTGGAGTCTGACTCCCCACAGCACTCTTTAACCTCCTTGCAATAATGTCCAGGTTTAGGGCTTGGCCAGGCAAAGCCTGATGTTAGATAGACCTGCTCTCGTGTGCCGCGTGTCCTATAGCTCCAGGCTGAATGAATCCACAGTCAGCACTCGGCTCTAATCTCCACAGTGGTGGCTCCACCAGTGTGTCAATTCATCCTTGTCATCTTAGGTCTAATATCAGAGGCTAGCAAAGGCCTGGAACATCTTGGGACTCCTCCCTCCCTGCTTTCCTCTCTTCCTTCCTTCTTCACTTAACTTGGCACCAATGTGCCCAGTACACATTTTTGTTTGGAACTAATCCATTTTCAGCTACCAGAACTTCTTAATTAGAAGCAGTAAGGAAAGAAGAAGAGAGGAAAGTGAGAGAAGGAGCTAGAAGAAGATGCTGAGCATCAAGCATCAGAAGGCTTCTTCTTCAGGGAGCTGCGTGGCCAAGATGCCCAGGCAGAAAGTAACGGGGGCGGGCACTGGCCAGGCACCACGCCAGCGCAAGGCTGTGATATGCAGCAATGACTTTCCTGAACTCATTCGCCAGTACCGCAAGCATTGACTTCTGCAGCATTTCACCTAGCAGCTCACTTTCACTTTCTCCACTTACTTCTTCCTTTGGCCCCCAGGATGCTACAATTTCTTGGCCTCTGTTATATTTCTGCAGCTGGTTCCTCCCATACCTCTAAAAGTTGGAAAACTCCCAACCTTGAAACTCATCTTTTCACTTCTCTACCTATATCCACTTCTTGCAGCTTTAAATATCCTCAGTGCTGACGTGACCCACCTTGACATATTCATTCTGGTCCCCTCTGCTGGCTCCAGGCTCTTCCAGCCAGCTGCCTGCTTGGCCGCTCCCTCGGGCAGCACGGGAAACTCGAACTTAACCTGTGCGGATATATTCACCCCTCACCAAGAGTTTCCCATTTCACAAAGTAGGAGCTCTGTCTTTTCAGTCTCTCAGTCTGAAAACTGCAGTGACATCCCCAGGTCCTCTGGGGTCCCTGTCCCCGACTGGTTTCCGTTCCATCTGTTGTAGCAGAGCTGAGTTTTCCCTGCCTGCTACTAGGGAGGTTCCTGCCTTGAAACCTTTGTGAGAACTCTTGTCTCTATGGATGCAGTCTCTCGGACTGATACCATCTCTCTCTCTCTCTCTCTCTCTCTCTCTCTCTCTCTCTCCTCTCTGTGCGTGTGTGTGTGTGTGTATGTGTCTCAGGCCCCTGCATGGCTAGAATCTTTGCTTCTCAGAATGTCTGCGGTTTGAACACTAGTTCCTTTGCCTCCTGGTATGTGCTCTGCAACAAGTTACTAAACCCCTCTGTGCTCTGTTGCCAGGCCACAAACCTGAGATTAAAAAGAGCATCTGGGTATCAGGTGGTGGGTATCGTTAGCAGCCCGAAGCCCAGAGACTCGCGAGGATTCGTGTGCTGACACAGGCGAGGTGCTACAAGAGAGCTGTGACTGTCATGGGCCTCAATCTCTGCAGGCGCTGTGTGCCTAGAAAGGTGCTTCAGTGATGTCATGCAGGGGCCGCTGAGACCCGCAGAGCACACATTCCAAAGTCACGTATCACAAGACTCGTTTCTAAACTTTACCAGCAGTTTGGACTTGGGCAACTTCTCTTCCTTTCTGTATGTTCTTTCTCAATCTAAAAAATGGCCAGTAGTGCCTGACTCACAATACGGCAAGAATTAACTGGCAAAGAATTAAGTTGGAACTTGCTGAGCCCGGTGCACAACCAGTGTTAAATAATCAGGAGTCTCCTTTATACTGCAAATAAATAAAGAATTACCCGAAATATGCAGTCTTGTATGCTATCCCCGTGCAAAGAAAAGGAAGAGGAGAAGGAGAAGTAGAAGACAGAGGAGAAGGAGGAGGAGAAGGAGAAGAAAAGAAGGAAAAGGGGAAGAAGAATTAAACAAATTTCCTTTACTAAAAATTAGAGGGGTTGGGGATTTAGCTCAAGTGGTAGAAAATTTGCCTAGCAAGCGCAAGGCCCTGAGTTCAATCCCCAGAAGCCCCCTCCAAAAAAAAGTTAGGAACTTTTCCCCTTTCACAGCTCTGCTTTGCCATCCCTGGCCTGGATGGGGCCAGTTACGCAGACCGCCTGTCACCGCTGGAATCCAAAAATTTCCACAGGCCCTCTGGCAGGCTTGTTCCTCAAACCAAGTCAGAGGATTTGTTTCCCTTTTTACAATGACGTCAATACAATTTAACATCCTGGCAAGAAAACAGAATGTTCTTTTATTTACCATTGGTGTCATAGCTGTCCCCTAAATATGAAGATGCATCTCTTGGAACACTTAAGCAACAGTAGAAAGCAGGAAGGTCAACCTTTCATCAGTGTCCGCCCGATCCCTAGAAATCTTGCCTCATATCTCTCTTCATCATGACTTTGATGCACACATGCCTCCATGGCTGGCTAGGAGTCAGGGCAGGGGCAGGTGACAAAGCTCTGCAGTTAAGGC
>PVJO010032870.1:0-12696 GCA_004026905.1 Hystrix cristata | reverse complement strand
CAGCCTGAAAACCCAACAGTGATTACAAGGGACTGGGTGCAGAGGGAGGGGACGATATGATCTGGGCACACCGTGTGCAGTACAGAATATTACAGTGAATCCCATCAGTATATGCAACTAATATGTGTCAATAAAAACAAAACGAAATCTGAAATTTGAGTGCCAACATAACACTCAAGTTTCAGACTTCAGAGTATTTCAGATTTCAGACTTTTGAATTATGGATACTCAATCGATAGTTAAAATCATTTTCAGTAATTATTATAACATTTTAGATATTTATTATAAAATGACCTTATTTTCTATTTTCAAGTTTAATCTAAAATTAATGCATTAAAATAAGAAAGCAATTGTAAGAATGGTCGTTAGTCACTGTCAACACCGAGCCACTTTTCTATTAAATTTCCAGGTCAAAACAGCAAGTTGGACGCCTTACATCCTCCTCTCCTCCTCCTCCTTTCTTCGACGCTGCTCTTCTTCCTCTCGTCTCTTTCTCTCTTTCTCCATTTCTTCTTGAATGCGCCTCAGTCTTTCTGCCTCCTCTTCCTGCTGCTTTTTCTTCTGCAGTGCACTGAGGAGCTCCTCTGAGCTTTTCACTAGTGCATCGTATTCCTTCTGTATTTGTTCCCTTGTCATCATGGTAGACTTGAAAAATAAATAGGTACACAGTGCAAAAAGTATCTCTTCCACTGCACAACAATCAATATGCTTAACACTCCTGAACTGTACACTTAAAAACTGCTAAGAAGATAAATTTAATGTTCCATGTTTTCCACCATGATTTTTTTTTAAAACTACTCCAACCTGTAGGTAAAACAGCAAAAATGTGGGAAAACTGAAAAGCAATAAACTCTCTTTATCTTTGCTGTACTGTTTATACATTCAGCAACATTCGAACTTAAACATTAACCCGGCACACAAATATTTGACTCTATTTTTATCAATCAAGTGCTTGCTTCGGCAGCACATATAATATTTTTATCAATCAAGTCCTCAATATCTGAATGCAAAACAGTGGATAAAGTAATATAACTGTAGTTAAAAATTGTTTTTGAGGAATGATTTGCCCAGTTAGCCAAAATTTACTGTTTAATAATATTGTTCAAATAGTACCTAAGGAATATTTAAGAAATTACTATATGCATCTAAAATTGTTGGATAATTTTCCTAAGTTAACCTTCAAAAAAATGTGCCTGGGTTAATTTTAACTGATACTGATACCTCATAAAGAGGAATGGCTCACGACAGATTTGTAAAATCAGCTACATCTATATTGGCATTTTCATTCTTCTCCTAATCATTATTCTCCTCTCTACTTCCATGACTTACTATTCACTGTCTACATTAAATATCTGCATAAAATATGCAGATGCCTACTTTAAGGTACTAATATCTTACTTTACTTACTAAAGTAATACTTTAAGATACTAATAAGGTACTTTAAGGGTTACTTTAAAGTACTAATATCCACAAAATTGTACTAAGCTTATGAAACTAGCTGAGAAAAACAGTAAAATCCTAAAATATGATTGAGGAAAAGATATGAAGGGAAAGATGTTACAAGGCCCTGGGTTCAATCCCCAACACTGCCCAAAAGAACAAACAACATAAAATTTTTAAAAATTAGGTAGAATAGCATAAAACAAATTAAAATATTTTGCTATAATCTTGAGTCATAACTATATGAAAGTTTAATAAACTACAATATTTTTACTCTTTTGAGAGGAAAATATTTTTCCTAATAAAAGATGAAATTGCATTAAAATTGTTTTTACCTCACTACTAATGAAATTTTTCAAACATAGAGAAGAGATAATACAAGTATCTACTTGTCAACATTGTGTATCTTGAAAAAATGAAGACTTTTTCTATACAATTCCAATACCAATAACATAAAATATTAAACTATATAACAAGTCAAAATCATTTGGGTTAAAATTACATACCTTAATTTTGGCCATCAAAGCATCAATAGAAATTTCAAGATCTTTGATCTGTTTATTCACCTCTGGTTTTCCATCTTTTAATGTACTTACTACTTCATTAAACCTGTCCAGTCGCTTTTTCAGTGTGCCCACCTTGACCAGGCCATCAATGCTGGAAGGATGACATTCCGTCAAGGATCAACTTCACCATCAATGCTTTATGTAGGTTTCTTCATTAATAAAATGCTAAACACGTATTACTAAACAGGATATTTCACTTATTCAGTATTTTCTTTTAGATGTCTTATGGAGGGTAAAAAAGAATTAAATACGCCTGTCCTCTCTGCTTAGTCTGAAAACTGAACTTTCAAATTTGGGATTTAAAAAGGTATGTAATGGCTGGGGATTTATCTCAGTGGTTAGAGTGCTTGCCTAGGAAGCACAAGGCCCTGAGTTCGATCCCCGGCACCAAAAAAAAAAAAGTAATAATCTCAGAAAAGATGATAAATTAATAATCATTCAGAATGTAAGTTTAAAAAGTCTCAATTAGTAATACCAATTTAAGTTAAAAATTTAAGCTTTAAAAAAGTTTATAGTTAAACAATGTAATTCTACGGATGATCTTGAAATTTATGGTCAAAATATTAATGCAGTATTAAACTGTAATCACTAAAATAACTGAAATAACAGCTTCTCTCAACCATGTATTTCAATCTGTAAAAATATTTACAGTTTTATAAGTCACTCCAAATTGTATAGAATGAGCCAAGAAACACATAAATTACCTACCTTCAAATAAATATTACAAATAACAGAGTAAAATATCATTTTACAAAGAAAATGTTTTACAAAGATCTAAATTGCTCTCATTATGACTTTACTGCCATTTTATATGAGGACATCTAGGTCTGGGGGTCATTGTTTGAGTCCAGACTGGCCTCAAATTCTCAAGCCTCCTGCCTCAGTCTCATGCCGAGATTACATGCATGTGTCACCATGCCCAGCAGTGATTAAATTTTACAGAGTTCTTTATGTACTATTTATCTTACCGAGGTTTGTGTCTCCTTTTGCAAAGCCACATCCGAATAGTTTTTTGCATTTTAATGCAAGCTTCAGCTCGGTATTTTATTTTGTTTTTCACTAAGTGTAAAATAAAATAATTTTAAAATTCAGTTGAAATTGGACAAATAGTATCTATTTTTAAAAAAAAAAACTGCTCATTTCCACAAATGTGATTCTCAAGCAATATGAAATCTTGATGAACATATTATACCAGACATGAAAAATCATCAAGTTCTAACATTTTCTTGGCTTCTTATACTTCTTAAAAATTAAAAAAAAATACATTATGTATGCAGCTGGGTTCATACTTTAAATTCGTTATTTCCTTATTATGCTACACTACTGATTTCCAAACTGCCCTAGACAACTTTTGTTCTATTCAATGTGAACAGATCTGCCTTTAAAGAAAAGATTTACCTGGAAAAATCAGCTTAGGAAAGACATACATATGCTTCCTTTTGGAAATTCACAAGGAACAGACTGGGTTAGGCCTCTGAGAACCCTACAGTAAAAGAATCTTTTCAAATTCAGGTACCCAGAATTACTCTGAATGATCTAACCTTGAAAAATTTTTTTCAGAGCATGCTTATTAACATTCTGCAGGCACATCTGTCTGCTTACTGACCTCAGTCCGTCTGCACAGAGAGGCCACAGCTGCATGGTATACGGCAAGTAATCTCAATATAATGTGTTCACCGTCATAATGCCATACATAAAACTAAAAGCAATGCACTACCATGACGAATATCCTTATATTTCACTTGGGAAATGAAGGGAAAAAGAGATTTAGTTATCACTTTATTACAGTTTTTCTTTTACCCATACTCACAAGTGTCTAACGAAGGATCTCAATAATAATTTTTGTTTCCATGGTTCCTTTTCATTAAGCCAAATGAAATTCTATTCATAAGGAATGATTTACTGAATCTTCTTCATGTACCTAGCACTATTTCGAGCACTATTGTATAGGTGGCAACTATAAATCTAATAGAATTACGGATTGCCAAATATAGTAGCTCCCAACAATTAAAGGTTTACCACAGACCCTCAGATAATTCAAAAATATTGAACTTTGGTGAGAACTAAAGTTGTTGTGATGTGGCAGAAATACAAACAAAAGCTGCACAGTGCAGCATGTCAGAGAACAGGGCTCAGAAGCAGCTGTGACAAGCAGCTGAAACTCCATTTTACATGGTCTTGAGAGACGTTTGAAGAACTCAGACGTTACACTCTACAAGAAGATGGCCATGAAAGGCTTTCCAGGTTTGGGAGCTACTGAGGGTACAGTATGAGTGGGAAAAAGAAGTTCCACTAAGGGACTGGCAACAAAAAACAAAGAATTACACTAATTGGAGAAGAAATCAATACAATTTGGGAAGTGACACTACTTTGGAGGTAAGAAAGGAGAGACAATTACAGTCTTGAAATTTCTAGCATGTGTACTGTAGATAGCAAACAGGCAGAAAGAGAAAAGTTCTGGTTTAAATCTTAAAGACTGGGGTATGGTGTTGCAAGTCTGGAGGAGAAAGAGAAAAAGAATGAAGCAAGTGAGTTGTGTTTAGGACCTGATGAAATTAACACTCCAACAATACATGCAGATAAAGAAAATAAGTGTCATACATTGAAAAAAATAAATAAAAATCAAAAGCCTACAAAAGCTAGCTCATTATACACTACATATGACGTATGTATGCTTGAGGAGCCAAGGACCAGCAAGAATTAAAGTTCTGGCCAGCTGCCCACCCCACCCCTGAGATGGCCTTGCACAATTCCACAAACCATCACACTTCCAAAGTAACGAAACTTTAGGTGTGAAAGGAAGCACTCACGTTTGATGACGGAGAGTGAACACCACTGAACTTTCTTCCAGCGACTGCAGACCAGCCAGTGATTGACTCTTTTCACCAACTCTGCTAAGTGGTCAGGGTCAGACTTCATGATCTGATCAAACTCTGCAAACTAGGAGGTAAAATAATTTAATGTTAGTATTAAAAGATAAATGTGTTTAAACACACAGGGAAAATGAAATAAATAAAATCCATATCCCAAATCCAACTTTCTGAGAATGACTGCAGGCCAGTTGCAGATATATCTTAGTGGGGAAGACAGCAAACCAAAATATATTTTACCACCTTTCTCCTCCTTTCCTTCAGAGTCCTTTTTTAAGAGGTAGGGAAAGTTACTTACTGTTAAGTAGCACATTCAGTGATAAAAGCAGAACAACTTCAGAGAGTTGGCAAAAAAGTTTTATCGAGAAAAAAATGGAGAACTAATGTACCTCTGAATCAGCTCACCCATATTCTCGGATGTCTGTGAAGCTTTTGCTAAGTGAAGGTCAGCTATGTAATATCAGGTACCACCAAAAATATTCTGTCTCTCCCAACCCTCAGCCCCATTTTGGAAAAAGATTAAGAACCTGCTACTAAGAGACTAGACAGCACAAATAAAATCAATGAATAAAACACAATTATTTTCACTACTTACCACCCAATTCCAAAATGATTTCTATCCTTTACCCAATATCCTACCAGGGTATTAAGGATTTTATATACCAATTAATAAAGTCGCTTTTATAATCAAAATTAAATTAAAGCTAACATAATAAGATTAGAGATCTCTGAATCTTTGCCTTTAGGCTTTCAACCAATCCTTACTAATTTTTCTGGAGAATCTAATTCTTAAATAATTACTATACATCTGAAACAAGAGAAATGTTGAGTTTATGATAAGTATCTATGTTTAAAACTAAGCCAATTAGGAACATTTATATATTCATTTTTTCTTAATATTTTATTCTTTTAAAAGAAATGGTATGGGTCCTCTGTAATAAACAATTAAGCGCACACATTGACAATGTATGCATATATTTCACCTCATGTTCAAAAATGTCATCAGATTTATAATTAATTTATCCTTAAGACACTAAATACTTTTATTAATGATTTTGTTTAATCCAACTAGTATTATTGGCTATTTAAATATAATAACAATCATGTTTAAAATGAGAATGCATGTATTTAATCAATATTAAAGAAGTTAGGAATGGTGAAAATATTACTAATAGATTGCAAACAGCATTGGATATTTATTGACTTCATTTAGTCATACATTATTACACAAACTGTGACTATTAAAACTACAGAATTATGTGTTACCCTAAAAAAATCTTGTTACATTAGAAAGTATTTATATATTAATTCATTTGAGGGTCTGCCAGAGGTTAATACAAACTCCATCCAATTTCCCATATCTTGTATATCTACCATACCCTCATAAAACATATTGTCACAATGAACTCCAAAGTACCATGAAATTTCAAATCACTGAAGACAGAATATGCTTTAGAAAATCTTTCAACTTGCTTGAAATGTTAGTATTTTCTAGTCAACCCTTTTTAAGTAAATAAAAAAAGTTAATTAAACAATACTGATTCAAATACTGAAAAAAAACTGCAAAACTTACAGAAAGTATTACATATAATTTTCTCACAAATAAGAAAACTGTGTGCACACATACACATGCACACATATATATTCCATGTTGTTCAAGTAACCATATAATTCAAGAATAATACAACTCACTATTTAAAGACATTTACTAATCCTAACTGTCCACAGGCATGATGTTAAAGTTTAAAATAAAAATATATTTACCTTGCCAGGTCTAAAAAATACTTTTGTTAACCCAAACTTGTAGTCAATTTCATTTAAGCCCAAAGCTTTAAAAAGAGCCTGAAAAATAAAAGTTGAAAAGTTAAATTCCAACTAGTAATTAACAGGAAAAATTTTATTGGCAAGAAATATCAGTTAAAGCAGCATTTGTACCTTACAAAACAGCCTTGGATCCAATCTTGCAAGTTTATCTGGCATATACTTCTTATACATGTTGTAGAGTTCATGAAATGAAGCTCGCGATGGGAAGCCCCCCTGCATCAAGTCCAAAACAGACACCATACCTAGATTCATAAATAAATACAAATCACTGTCAATCACTGTACAGAAGTCCAAAATCATTTGTGAATGGCCAAACAATTTCACATATTAATGTTTAGAAAGCGACAACTCACAGGAATTGTCAACAATGAAAAATTACATAGGAAATATACTTCTAGTCAATGTGTTCCAACTTAACCACCTAAAATTAATCAAATTCCATCTAAAACCAGCATAACTAACCATACCTAGAGGTAAAGTATTAACCTCTGGAAAGCTCCAAGTCTACTTTGTATCTATTTTTATGCTTGGTGTGCATACAGAACAAAGTACTGTATGGCAATTAAGGAACAGTGTCAACTCAATTGGCTTTGGGATCCACCTGGAGGACTGGTGGAGCTCACTTCTGGGTATGTCTGGGTGGGTCATGGAGATGTGGCCTTGGAGTCTACGTCCGGTCCCTTGCCCCTTTCTCTGCACTGTTCCCCTGCTCTACTTCCCAACCACCATGAACTAAGTAGCTTTGCTCCCCAAGCCCTTCCACCGTAATGTTTCTGCCTTGGAGCCCAATAACCATGAACTAAATCCCCTTAAAACAAAACCAAATTAAACCTGTAAGTTGTGTGTGTCAGACACTACATCCAACAGCAAGAAGACTAATACAGAAAATTGGTACTAGAGAAATGGGGTCATTGCTGTGTACACAACCATGTGGTTTAAAAGTCTTTGAAATGGCTTGTGGGGGAATTTTGAAAAACTGGAGATATAGATTAGAGAAGCCCTACAATGCTATAAACAGCTTGATGGGTGATTCTGGTGGGAACTCAGAAGACCACAATGCTGATAGGAATGTGGATAGTAAAGGCCAGGCTCAGAAAGTTTTCACTGTGAATAAGGTCTCCATTGCCAGTTGGACTAGAGGCCATGTGTGTTACACTTTGGCAGAAATTTGTCTATATCTTCCCCATGACCTGAGACTTTGCAGAAGACTGAGATTAAGGTCACTGGACCAATTAAGCAGGTGAAGGAAGTTTCAAGACAACCCAACATTTGAGCTGTGGCATGGGGTACTGCTCTCCACTTTTAGCCAGATTTATAATGAGAATTAGGGGCAAAAGGCAGAGCAGAAAAATCTTAAATTTTTGTCCAGAAAGAACTATGTGTAAAAGCAGGGCCAAAGGAGGTGTGGCTGCTGAAAAGATTAGCACCATTAAGAAGAAAGCAAGTATGGTCAAGCAAGTAACGTCATGCTGAATGTCACATGATCACAATTGGTTCTTCTCTCACTCTCTGCTTTGATATACAAGTGCTCTGGATTACAACAGGAACAAATTATTCTCACAAACCAAGGTTCTTCTATATAGTATGTCTCCAACTTACAAACAGGTTCCATTTTGGGAGAATGTTCATAAATCAGATTCATTTCTAACGCCAACAAAGAGTGTTTTATCCACCACTGACACAAATAAACAATGTAAAGCATATAAAAAAAAAAGCAAGGTCCACTTCATATCTGTGAAAGTACACAACTCAAATGTTTGTAAGTCTGGGACTTATTGTGCTTTTTGTACAGGTAAAAAGAAAGATATCTTGAAGGTATCTCAGAAATCAGCAGAGGGCTGGGGATTTAGCTCAGTGATTAGAGTGCTTGCCTTCTAAGCACAAGACCCTGAGTCCTGAGTTTGATCCCTAGCACCAAAAATAAATAAATAAATAAATAAATCAGAACTCCACCCACCCACCCACCCACTGCAGGTCCAAGGGTGTAAAAGTATAAACCTTTCATTTGAGGACAGAGCCCCTGAGAACCCTGCTTGAGAAGAGCCTCCTAAGGAAATGGTCCTCCAAAATTCATTTCACTCTCCTCAGTCATTCAGGTACTCAAAGGCTGCTACAGCCAAGGTCCAAGGGGGCCTGGCTATTGCCAGAACTGGTGAAAGACCTAGGCATTATTCACATTGATACAGGTTTTACCAGTAAGTAGAAGGCAAAAGTTGTGGGCTTAGGGAGGATTCCACTCAGATCTCTCAGGCAGGCCTGGAAGGGCTAGCAAGGAGCTACTGAGAGAGTACTGCTTGAAGATGTGGCAATAAAACCAAAAGGGCACTGGACACCCCAGGAAGGAACTTGGAATATCTGCCAAAAAAAGTTGCAGGCTTTGAGCGGAGCCTGGCAGAGAGAGAGGTCACTGTTGCTACAAACAGCAAGGCCACTGAGGTGGGACCACCCAAGTCCTCTGGAACTCACATCTTACCACCATGTATCCCAGATGCCAGACATGGAGCTACAGGATTTAGTGTTTTCCCTGCTGGGTTTCAGGATTGCTCTGAACCTATTCTTTTTCTACACCTCTATTCCTCCCTTTTGGAATTTGGGAGGGCCACTGTATCTAGGGATTACATGACTCATTTTTTTATTTTTACAGAGGCTCACAGGTTAAGGGTTTGCCTTGAATCTCCGAAGAGACTTTGACTTGGACTTCTGAAAAATGCTGGAACTGTTAATCCTCTGGGGAATGGACTGTTGCATTTCCAGTTGCACAATAAGGCTGTATTATGTCAGATGAAACTGGGACCTTGCCATTATCTTTATTTGGAGATTTTAAGTACAGTTGAAGACGTGTTTGGGTCACAAATTGACAAGGGTTGGCATGTGGCAATTAGGGTACAGTGTCAACTTTACTAGCTTTGGGATCCACCCAAGAGATTGGTAGAACACTTCTGGGTGTGCCCAGGTGGATCATGGAGGTGTGGCCTGTATCTGGTCTCTTGATCCTTCCTCTCTCTGGTATTGTTTCCCCACTGTGCTTTCCAGCTGGCATGAACTAAGCAGCTTTGCTTCACCATGCCCTTCTGCCAGCTGACCACAGACTGAGTCCCCTTAAAACATGAACCAAACTGAGCCTCTCCTCCTCTAAGTTGTGAGTGCCAGGTACTATGTCCAGCAATGGGAAAGCTGACTAATATACCCTGTACCTGGCCACTTTCTAAATCCTGAGGTTAACTTTAGAACACAATTCCTAATAGAGTCTTCAAAAAGTAGTCAAATATATTCCCAAATTCTATCCAATTCTTAAAGCAAAAGGCAAAAAAAAGAAGTTTTCAGGAAAAAGTCCCTTCTCAGAGAAACTAATCTACTGAAACGATGTGTCTATAGAATAAATATCTGTTATCAGTATAATTCTAATAAATTTTATATCCAAGCTCTGAGTCAATGTGAGCTTTTCAGGTCAGGGAAAGTATAAAATAGGTTGAGAAAGATTCAACTGCTAAATATAATGTCAAGACTTTTGTTCACAACAAGACCTCAATTTCAGTATCTGGGACTGCTCAAATTAAGGAGAAAATAAGATTATCAATAAAAAGTGTTATGACAAATGGATAGCCTTTGGGAAAATAAAAATAACATTAGACTCTTACATGATTCTTATACTAAAATAAATTCCTGTAAGTCAAAAATTTCAAATAAAACACTATAAAAGTCTTTTAAATAAGTGATTTTTTAATTTAAAATAATCTCATAGGAAAGATGGTCTTTCTAGGCAGTCAGATTGGATTTTAACTTATTTCACTGGCAAAGATGTAAAATATTAATACAGTGGTGCCTCAGTTCACGAATGCTTTTGTTTGCAAACAATTTGTTGCCCAAACAAAGGCATTTAGCAAAATTTTGCTTTTCTCTGCAAACTCTGCATCAGGCGACAAACACGATCACCATCATCTTTCCCACACAAACACAAATGTGGCCATCTTTTCCAAAACTGTAGAACAAATTAAGTTCATGAACCAGTGTACCACTGTAGTACTCCGAGGTGATGACAGTGTAGGAAACACACACATACTTTCTCAGTGACAGTGTAAACCAGTGCAACAATTTTGCATGGCAATTGGATACACAGTAGGTCCCAGACCTACAAACAAATTTTGTTCCAGGAGAATTGTTCATAAGTAAGATTTATTCATAAGCCAACAGTGAGTCTTATATAGTATACCTGTGAAAGTTTGCAATTCAAATGTTTCTAAGTTGGGGACTTACTATATTTATACTTTTGGTTCAGTAATTGCTGGACTTCTATGAATCTATCCTACAGCTTTTCACACTTAGACAAAGATAAGCTGTAAATAATGTCTAAATATCCACTGAGTCACTGTTTGCCATAGAAAAAAATCAGAAATAACTTCAATTTGTATTGATTAAATTATCTTACAAATATATAATAGTCTGTGATACATTATAATTACAGCAGAGATTCATCTAACTAGTATAAAGTAGATCTAATATATACAAAAATTATTGGCAAATTAATGAAACACATAAAGAACATCATTCTTATGAGGAAAAAAAAATGCCAGAAGTAGTTAGTTCTAGGCCCTTCACGGAGAAAAAAGCAAGGTTTCGATAGTATTGTCACACTTTTTGCCCATGTACATCAAGTATCCTTGGAAAAATGTATATGCCACCACTAAATTTCCTGGCTTTCCTTATAACTGCACAATATTAACATTAAGAATTTCATGAAGCTTCACAAATTACTTAGCCTAAGACTGGTTTCTCAGTACTTGATGCTAATTCACTCTTAAAATCTTGTTAAGTGCAAAAAATAATAAAACTCACTATTCCTTCTAGAAATTCCCATGACCTGCTTGGTACAATGCTGACTGGTTGCACTCAGAAGCCCTCTTTGCTACCACAGACAGACAGCACAGTCCCAAAGCTACAAGGAAAGAAAACCTGACTTCTCTCGCTTTCCCTTATTTTTTACACATTGTCTGGTAAGAAGAAAGTAAGTTTAGTAGAACGTTGCTTAAATTAATTGTCTTCAAAATGGAAAAAAATAAAAATGAAAAGGTAAAACAATATGAATCCTAAATATCTTTATCTTGGAATACTTCATAAATTTTTATTTCTACCACTTATTATTTTTTGCTTATCTCATTACCTAACTACTTAACTAGAACAAATTCTCTATCATTATACTATTAATAATACTTGAAAAAAATAAAACTATTATAAACTGGTATCATCTGTTAGGCTGCCAATATATCTTAACATGCTGAAATGTACTGCTTACTGAAAGATTGGACCTAGCTAAAGCACCAGTAAGCCCATACTCCGCTAATCTAATACCACATATAGCTAAATCTAAATATCCTTCCTTTGCTCGGACAATAGATGTTCACTCAGGAGATAAATGAATTACGTTACACTAACCAAATCCTAAAAAGGAATTCAAATGAGAAAAAGTTAAACTCTAAGTCATAATACCCTAAAAACAATACACAAAAATACATCTCGAGTATATGCAAGAATTCAGTAGCCATGAATTATTTAATTTTCCAGTACCCGTTAGAATTAGTCAAAAATTTCTATATTCACTAGATCATGTATTTCATTCAACAAATATTTACTGAGTTTAGCATATGCCAGGGAAGTGAGATCTCTGTGTAAGTCAAAACAGATAGGGCAGGGATTTAGCTCAGTGGTTAGAGTACTTTCCTAGCAAGTGCAAGGCCCTGAGTTCGATCCCCGGCACAAAAAAAAACCCAAAACAAAACAAAACAAAAAATAGATACACTTCCTGCTCTCATGGAGCTTATGAATGGAGAAGGGAAAATTTAAATAATCATAGAAGTATACTCAAAATTTGTAACTATGACTATGAAATAAAGGTACCAAAACTCAGCACCATGAACTAAGACTCCCTTCAGAGATAGGAATACCAGGAAAGGCTTTCGTAAGAAGTAACAATCAAGCCGAGGTGTGAAAGATGAAGGAAA
>PVJO010032869.1:0-12701 GCA_004026905.1 Hystrix cristata | reverse complement strand
CTTCCTTCCTTCCTTCCTTCCTTCCTTCCTTCCTTCCTTCTTTTTTTGCAGTACTGGGGGTTGAACTCAAGGCCTTCACATTAAGCTACATCCCCAGTACTTTTTAATTCTTTTTTTTTTTTTAATTTTGAGACTGGGTCTCTCTAAGTCTCTAAACTGCCCCGTAGGCTGGAGACGAAGCCCACGTCGAGACAAAGATGTCACACAGAACTTTCTCTAAGGATGCCTCCTAGAGCTGCCTACACATGTGCGTCCAGGAGTTGCCATGCCAACAGAAACAGCCAGGTACAGTGCGGGACCTCAGCTGTACCAGGAGAGGATGTCAGCACTCAGCCCATCCCAGTCTGCCTCCTCTGCTGCCTGCAAGGCACTTGCGTGAGATGCTGGGATGCTTGAAATGGCCCCTACACCTCTGGGCATGTGGACTGTACCCCTGGACATCAGTCTCACCTGATGCTGGTTCGACGGGGGCTTTGTGGACAGATTTTCCTTTCTACTCCAGCATCCTGCTGTGGACACAGCCCTGCCGTGAAAAGCTGAGAAGTCCAGGTTCCCCAGTAATGACTACAGTCTCCCGGGAACAGAGTCCTTGCGCGGGAGGGGCTCCTCGAAGCTTTTCAGGCCACCCAACCTTGGGAATGCACTTAGGCACAGGAAGCTCTCTTGCCACGTTTTTCCCTCATAGGGTTTTTCCCTCTCTGTTGAGTCCTGCCATGGCAATAGACGTGACTAGGCTCAGCAAATCTGGGGCCAGATCCCCCTTCCCTGATAGCAGTGTCACCTGATAGTGACAGCAGGTAAGTTTCTACAGAGGGAGAGAGGCCCTTGCTGTTCCCCACCTGAAAGGCCTTTCATGGCTTCCCCTGTCTGGCCTTGACACTGACCTGGATGGAAGCTTCTGGAGCAGACCTGCCTTAGCTTTCTGAGAAATAAACACTGTGCTAAAAGCGAAGACAGCCCGCAGTTTGTTCCATGGGCCTCTTCTGTCTCCTGGATAGTTAGCAGGAAACTCTGGACTGCTTGATCAGACCCCCAGAGATTGTAGAGTTTCCTGTGGGGGCTAAAATCCCCTGGTCTGAGGGTCTTGAGATGGGAGCCCCTGGTGCCTATTTGCTTAGTCAGAGGTCGGCATCTGACACCTTTGGAGTAGTTATACATCTGTGGTGAGAAGACTGTTATTTCAGGCGTGGAAAGTGTTGTGTGCTTCTCATAGATTCCCTCACTCCTCAGGATGGCCACTGTAGCTTCTTATGGCCCTGAGTTTCAACAGCAGGATGTTGGTGGTGCACTAGGCAGGGGTTTTGTCGTTTTATTTTTTTTAAAAGAAATAGGGAAACAATTATTCTAAGCCAAATATGAATGACCATGACCTGGGAACACAGATTCAAGTTACCCTGAATGACATATTCCCCTGTGTAAGAGGGACTTTTATAGTCACAGGACAAAAATCCCTTCAATACCAGTGTCATTGGTGGGAATATCCAGTAGGGAGCGCTAAAGCAAGGCTGGGAAATCTGAAGGTTTCAAATGTCTTCACGCATTGTTAGCTCCAGGTTGGTAGAGGCCAGAGATCTGCTAAGTTTAGTGATATGTTCTGAGTTTTTCTATTATGCAAGAAACAAAAGTTAATATAGGCCGGGCGTGGTGGCAGGTGCTTGTAATCCCAGCGTTCAGGACATTGAGGCAGGAGGATTGCAGCGAGTTGGGGGGACATCCTGGGCTACAGAGTGAAACTCTATCTCAAAAAACCAAAATAAATAAATAATACAATAAAAAGTTATGACCATTAAAAACATAGTGTAGCCTAAAGAAGCAAGAATAACAAAATGAGTAAAACAGGCATCCTAACATCCAAACATTCACTGTACATGTCACCATTGTCTTTTTTTTTTTTAAGGTTTCATTCACTTTTTTCTTGTATAAAAACCCTGTGTTGCAGCTACTGCCAGAGCCGAGTCCTCTGGACAGAGAATCTAGTATGGGTTTTTACACGATGCCGGTGAATTCCCCGGTAGAGATACTCAAGTGGCCTTGGCGAAGTTGCCCAGAGTGGCAGTGTGGCCCTGGCAGGGATGTAGTTAGTGGCCATTGATGTGGCCGCCATCAGCAGGTTCTGGGGCTGAGATTCCCCCAGTGCCTCTGGGAGCAGGATGAGATCCACCAGTTTAGAGTCACAGCGGCTGTCACCTTGCAAGGAACAGCATGGGGCTCGGCAATCTCGTCCCCCAGTAGCTCTCCTTCCGCACAGGGATGACAGAGAGCTTGGCCAGGACAATGCCCCTCAGATGGCAGTGACTACTTCCCTGGAGTACGTCATACCCAAACAAGCATGACCACTGTAGTGCCCGACGCCGACAGGTGCCTCCACCCTGGTTCGCTGGTCAGCACGAGTCTGCTTCTGTACCCACGTGCTCTTCAGAACTTCATTCCTGGGGGGTGCCGCCAAGAAAAAGCCAGAATTCTCAGCCTCCTTGATGGGCAGGGACAAGACAGAGGTCTCCTGCAGGACTTGATCTGCGTATCCATGACTAGCCGGCCCAGCATGGTGACAGGGATCCATTCCTGTCCTTGTTTGGCCACTGTGAGCCCCACGGCCTAGCCCCTGCCCCTGCCATGTCCATGCCTGAGGCCCTGAAGGCCACTGCCAAAGCTCCTCAGAAGCCTCCATGGCCCCCCCTGCTTGGGTCCCTGGGGCCTCTGGGGCCTTCCACTGAGTCATCTGTCATTTCACAGTTTCCCAAGGAAGAAGCACCATAGTCTTTAATGAGACTGACTTTCTCCTATAATCATGGGTACCTTGTGAAATATTTTATTATCTTTGAATTCTATTTTTAATTTTTTTTTTTTTTAGCTAATTTGACTTTATGGCTATAACCTCATATGAAGTGGCTAGTTCTAATTTTGAGAGATTGGTCTTTAGTATCCAAATTATTGTAAACTTTATATGTTGTTAATAATTTGATCTGTCCTTTCATTTTGGTATCACACCAGATTCCAGCCTGGGGATAGAAACACGTAGTCACATTACAGAAAGAGTCAGATAATAACACAATATCATTTTGAATTCCTTCCCAAAATAATCATTCCTTTCCCATGTGCCAGATGTTATTAGTAATAGCTGTAGAGACAAAAGGTCAGACTTGCGAAAAATTGGAATTCCACAGATTTTGTGGGTGTAACAAAAATCTTATTTTTTAGTTTATAATCAGAAAGGAAAATGGGATGCTAATAGGAGTCATTTTCCAATATTACCTACCTATTTCTCATTGGCAAAATCTAAGTATGGTTTAGGACTTTTTCCAATGTCAGCTAATTGTTAAGTCTCATTTAATTGGAAAATGTGGGCTCTTTTTTGGTGATGTTCTATAATTCTTTTTATGTGGGCTCTTAATGTACAGTGTCTTTACAAATCCTATCTAGTGCTCGCTTTGGCAGCACATACACAAGTCCTACCAATTGTTTTCCGTAATTGTGCTTTGCAGAAAGTTCTCATAGGCTTTTGGCCCTCCTGCACTATGAAGTGTTGGTCATTGTCCCATAGTGACTTCAGAGTCTATCGTATTAGTTAGTTGTTGTTAGTAATCTCTGATGAGTTAGACGTTGACTCCTTTCCGCCTCCGACTTCAAAAGTAGTCCTGTATGGTTTGCCTCGTAATTTTTTCCTCCGTTTTTGTAATACATAATTTTCTTTTAAAAGAGTTATCTATCCTTTTCTCTCTTTCTGAAATAACATTTCCTTTGTATGTCGTATTTTTTGAAAGTTAGTTCTATTCTACGGAATGCCTTTCCATTTTTTCCCGCCCCTGCTGAGCTACATCCCAACTCTTTTTATTTTTTTATTTTGAGACAGGGTCTTGCTAAAATGCTCAGGCTGCCCTTGAACTTATGATTCTTCTGCCTCAGTCTTCCAAGTAGCTAGGATTATAGGTATGTGACACCATGCTCAGTTTAGGAATGTTGTTCTTTCTTTAGAGCAAACTTAGCTTTCCTGAAGTTTCTAGTCTAGCACCTGAATCTTCAGCAATGTCTCTCTTGGTTCTAGTATTTGGCTAATTTTGATAAACTCACCATGGATATCGTTGCTACTGGAGACTAAAATAGGGCTTTGCCAGTCTAATACCTAGAATTTTTCTGTATCTAAAAATGTATCAAAATAATAAAAGAATTACTTTCTGAGAGTACAGTTTGAATCTTCCCAAATATAAAGACTCAGTTTAAGTAAGGTAGGAGATAAGCAAACAGACATAACAAAAACATGATAAATGAGAAGATACAATAATATCACATCCTGTGAGTTTGAGGCCAGCCTGGGCTACAGCAAGACCCTGTCTCAAAAGAGGGGGGAAGGAAAAGGGGGCTGGGGATTTAGCTCAGTGGTAGAGTGCTTGCCTAGCAAGTGCAAGGCCCTGAGTTCGATCCCCAGCTCCACTACACACCCCCTCAAAAAAAAAGAAGGAAGAGGAGGAGGAGGAAAAGAATAGACTCATTAGAGATTCTTAATTATAAGAACAAAAGAATGTGCAAATAATAATACCACATCATCATTTGTAGTTTCACTAAAGTCATGAGGTTTCGCACTATTCTCATGAACGTACACATTCATGGAGTAAATTATGATGCTAACAAAGGAGGACTGGAATAAAAGGAGAGAACAAGGAAGAAGCTATGGTGTCCTCTATAAACTCGTTCTGATGTCCTACTGACAGTCTGCCCTGCTACATTTGTCAGAAGTCTGGCATCCCTCAAAGGGAGAAGAATTATGCCCACCTTCAAAGAGAGGAGACTTCGTATACGTATTTTAAAACCACAGCTACTAACAAAAGAATATATGTCAAACACAGGAATGGTTGTCTACTATGGGGAGAATAATGGGAATGGAAGAAAAGGAAATAAATAAAGGAAAAGGATGAGAAAGAAGGTTAGTGAGAGGCCCTTTGTGTCCCAAAGGCCTTTTGTGTCCATGTGCCATGGATGGAGGTGGCTATTTAATTGTACTGGAGTGTGAATCAGTATGCATCTTATTCTCCTTCACACATAACATAGCATATAATCTTTACGCTTGTGTGGGTTTTTGTTTTGTTTTGTTTTGTTTTGGTAATTTGGCCTGGCTGAAATCTATTATATTTATCTACAATTAGGTTTTCTCACTTAACCGTGTATCTTGGAGAGTTTTTTTTAAATGTCATTATAAATACAAAAGTCTGTCTTACTCTATTACTGCGCGTTATCCCATAATGTGGACATACCAACATTTACTTTATTGCTTCCTTACTGAGAGACATTCAGGTTGCTTTTACTCTTCTTTCTTTTCCCTTTCTCTCTGGTTGGCTGGGTGTCGCTCTCACTGTATAGACTTCCACATGTGTACCTTCTCTTTACTTTGCCTTCCCTGGAGTTCAAGACTGGAGGGCCAGGGATGAACAAGATGGGTTCTGCTGCAGGCAGAGGTTGTAACTCGAGGCTGAAAAGGCTACTGGGGCGGATTCGCTATTCTTTCAGGCTCCTCCCCCTGCTTAGCCATGTGGAGGAAGCGAAGCACTCAGCAAAGGTCATGTTCTCAGAGACCTCATGTGTAGCAAGGGGAGCAGAACAGTGCAGGTGAGGGGAAACCTGGGTGCTCATCCCACCCCACCACTTACTAGACCTGACACTGGGCATGTTATTCTCCCTCCTGTTAGCTCACTCCTCCACCTCTCAGATAAGTCCCTCTTCTTACAGGGTTGCTGAGACATAAAGGAGATGATGGGCATAAAGTACAGAGCACAGTGCCTGGCACACTGTGCTCCATCAGTGCTGACTTGGTAGGAGACTAGCCGGGCTGGGGCCGTGCTAATCAGAGAGGGTGAACCTGCACCCTCTCAAGGTAGGGCTTGAGCTCAGGGGCTTGGGTGAGGGAATCTTAATGCCCAGGACCTTGGGGAAGGGTCTGGAAATGTGGGGAGCACTGGATCAAGCCCCTGCCCTGGGCACAGCTGACACTGGGGTTAGTTTCTTCCTGCTGTCTCAGAGGGAGAAGAGCTAAGGCTGGTCCTCCTAAATGAAGGGCAGTGCCCCGGAAGATGGGCAGCATTCCCTGGGTGGGCTAAAGTTAGGCTTTTTAAGGCACAGAAAGGTAGCAGCAAAAGCTTTGGACTGGAAATAGGAGGCACATTTGCGGGGTGAAGCAGCTCCCCGCGGCTGGAAGGTCATGTGCATTGGCAGGAAGAGGAAAGGCCTTTCTGGGATGTACACAGGCCATCAGCTGGCATGGAGGATGGAGGTCCAGGGCCTCTGTGGCCTTGAGCCCTCAGCTAAAGCCGCCGGCCCACCACAGGACAGTCACTGGGGTCAGCCATGGCCCATGGCTCTCTTTCCCACCCACCCTTCTGTCTCCTTCGGTGTGGCCCTCCTCCCACCATCTGGCCACTCCCAGCATCCAGCACCCCACCCCTCAGCCCGGTTGGGAGGCAGGCGGAGGCTGCTCGTGGGGGCTGTGCCGGTGGGCAGTTTTCCCAGAGCAAGGAGCAAAGCACGACTGAGTTGGCGCTAACTTACTCAGATGTAGACATTACTGGCTGGATGGCCAGCCTGCCCCAGCTAGCCTGAGCCCATTGTGCTCCTGGTGTGGGGCTGCAGCCCTGCGCCCTAGGGAGTGGCATGTCACACAAGGAGGCCAGAGGACCACCAGCGATGCCAAGAGTGGAGCATGGCCGGGCTAAGGCCAAAACACGGTTGCTGCCAGGCACTGATAGGAAGAGGAGCCGCCTCAGTAGGACAAGGCAAGACTTGTGGGAAGAGACCAGCTGCAGTGACCAGAGATGGAGCAGAGCTGCCCCGAGCCCTAGAGGGGCCAGGGCGAGGGGACCGGCTTGTGGCAGGGTAAGGAGGTCCTGGACCAGCAGAGGCAGCTGGGGAGGCAGGGGCTGGAGGGCCACGAGATGCCCCGCCGAGGGCAGAGCCTCATGGAGGATTACTGCTGCTGCCCAAGTGGGACACACAGCACCATGCTGGGGGCGACAGGGACGAATTGGAGCTGGTCCCAACTAAAGGACAGCTCAGACAGCTGGCCCAACTCTCCTGGAGGAAACTGAGGCCTGGAGGAGGGATGCGAGTTGCCCAGGGTCCCCAAACAGCAGTCAGCAGCAGGACCAGACTTGGCCTGTTGTTTTGACCTCTGGCTCAGGGTCCATAGCAGCCTCTCCATCTCAGAACCTGCCGGGTGAGGGGTCAGTGCTAGTCACCAGGATGTGGCTGTGTGTTTCCCGTGGCCCCAAGGAAGAGCAGGGTTCAGACTTGGGACTGCAATGAGCGTTAGTGGAGTAGTAGGGGGAACCCAGGACTCAGGTTCTGAGTCAAGCTTTGCCACCCTGCTGCCATCTGGCCCCATTCCAGGCTCTCACATAGCTGTAACTGGGGCAGGGCTGGGAACCACGAGGCAGGCTGAGGCACTTCAGTGTCACTTCTCCAGTGGGAGACCTGGCAGCAGGATGCTCATAGAAGGCAGGGTCAGTGGGGCCTGGGGCAGACCCGTTCATTGCGGTCCTCTGTGCAGAGCGAGGCCAGTCCCGAGAATGCGGCCCGGGAGCGCAGCCGGGTGAGGACCCTGCGCCAGGCCTTCCTGGCCTTGCAAGCTACTCTGCCTGCCGTGCCGCCCAACACCAAGCTCTCCAAGCTGGACGTGCTGGTGCTGGCCACCAGCTACATTGCCCACCTCACCCGCACACTCGGCCACGAGTTGCCCAGCCCTCCCTGGCCACCCTTCCTGCGTGGGCTCCGCTACCTGCACCCTCTCAAGGTAGGGCTTGGGTCAGGGACTTGGGTGAGGGAGTCTTAATGCCCAGGGCCTTGGGAAATGTCTGGGGATGGGGGAGAACACTGGACCAGGTCCCTGCCCTGGGCACAGCTGACATTGGGGTTAGTTTCTTCCTGCTGTCTCAGAGGGAGAAGAGCTAAGGCTGGTTCTTGGGGTGGGGCTGATCCTGCATTTCTCACACGGCAGTGATGGACAGTGGTTTCACAGGAATGCAGTTTCTCCAGGAAGAAGGAAAGACTGGTGTTCTTAGTGTCAGAGGATAAAAAAAAGAGCAGATTCCACAGCTGGGGCCTGGGGAGTGAGGGGCACCTGGGAGAGTCCTCAGTGGCCATGTGGCCTCACTCTCTTGGCATTGCGCCCACCTCCCAGTCCTCTGGATGCCCCTCCAGGGGAACAGTGAGCCAAGAAGGCAGCACCCTAGAAGCAGCTGTGGGCAGGGGGTGCGATATGGGGTGGGGGCTTCCAGCATGCACCTCTTGCCAGACTGTCATCTGACTTTCCTGAACCTCAGCTTCACTGGTGCAAAATGGAAGCTAACAGGAGCTGCCTTCTCCTCTAGAGTACAAGCTGGGATTCAGAAAGAAAAGTAAAATGAACAATAGTCACAACCAAACTGACAGCCAACCTGACTTGGGTGCTAAAGCTACGCCAGGAGATGACTTAAGTGTTTTAGTGCATTTTTTTTCTTGGGGTGCTGGGGTTGAACTGAGGGCTTCACACACGCTAGGCAAATGCTCCATTCCTGTGCATTTTTGTTTCTTGATCCACACAAGAACCAAATGCAGATGGCTTTACAGATGAGGAGACAGAAGTGTAGAGCAGTCAAGTGGCTGAAGGAGGTTTGAGCTCCCTGATGGTGCCCTGGGAGGGCGCTGTGCAGAGATGGTGAAGAGCACCTTCAGCTACACATGAAGGGCGTCTTTGCCTCTGAGGGAAGGACGGTAGAGGGGCTCAAATTTATTTTCGTAGACGGTACCTTTCACTAACTCTCTCCTCTAAATAGCATCATTAGGAAATGTCTTGAAACTTGAGAGTTTTTTCTTTTTTGCAGGTGTAGCTGAAATGCAATATTCTGAGACCAAACAGGGCAACTCTGAAATGCTGAAGGTGGCACCTGGGCCACCTAGCAAAACCCTTAGTTGTGTTGGTGACCAAGGCTTTAAGTGTAGTGGATGACTGATAAATACGCTGAAGAGTGAACAAAGGAGGCTGTAGGTCTAGAACTCTGGTGGGGGAGGGGGGTAGTTAGCCAGAAGGTACTTCCCTCCATCCCTGGGGAGACAGACTGCTGGAAAGGAGGGCAGACTGGGGGCAGAGTTGTCCTGCGTGTGCTGGGACTGCGCTTGCAGTCTTCTGGCTGGAAGGAAGGCCACTCCCGGGAGGAGCCTGCTGGAGGTTTTCCTGCCTCTGCTGTCTGGCCCATTGCCAGGCCCTCGCTGGGGCCACCTCTGCACAGGGCACCCAACCTCCTGCTCACCTCCCTCTCAGCCAAAATCTGGTCTTCTTGGGGCCTCTGCTGTGCCACTCAGTCAGACCCAGGGTGTCAGGAGATCGTGGGGCCACATATGACAGTGAAGGCACTGCTGTCAGACTCTGATGCCAGGAAGAAGGCCAGGCCTCAGGTGGCAGGGACTCTGCACCATGCAGGGCTGCACTGGCTGTGCTGCTCATCTCCCATCCCATGTCTTACAGAAGTGGCCCATGCGATCTCGTCTCTATGCTGGAGGCCTGGGATGCTCTGGCCTCGACTCCACGACTGCCATCGCCTCCACACAGAGAACAAGGGAAGCAGAGGTGGGGTCCCAAGTCCCTGGAGAGGCGCATGTCCTCCTTCTCACCAAGCCACTCTCGCTAGCTCTTGGGGACAAATGACTGCCACACTTATCCCATTCTCCTGCACTCTGATGCTCGATTAGGGACCTGGATTTGGTGCCAGCTCCTACCGGCCTCAGCCAGTGGATTTATTTGAGTCAGGCTCAGCTTCCAAATTCCAGCAGGCAGACCGAGAGAGGCAGTGGGCACTTCAGTGGTGGAGAGTTCCCAGCAGCACAGGACGGAGATCCTCACCCTTGGCACTGGGCAGGGACTTCCCAGTGACTCTTCTGTGACAGCAACAGGGAAGTGGGAGAAGAAAGGGTCAGAGTGAGTTCAAATTCAAGTTATGGTGCTGCCCTTCCTTTATCTCCCCTAAAGCTCCCATAAAACCTCTGCACAGAGGGAGGAGATAGAAAGGACCACTCAGGTGCAGAGGGAGGAGACAGAATGGCAGCAGCCCCAGGTGCTGACGGGAAAGCCGAGGGCCCCCAGGCTCTGGGTAGCTGTGTGAACAGATCTGGGCTGGAGTCATAGAGCCAGAGAGGAAACTGAAGAAGGGAACATGTACCATGGTCTATGGTGCCACGAATGCTTCCCCAGCGTGCAGGAGGCAGTGAGGAGTGAAGGATCATTGTCCTCGATTATGGGTCTCTCCAGCTGCTCCTCATCGCCACATTTTTCTCCCTCTTGTTTCTATACACTTTCCGTCTTTTTGTCGACGTGGGTTATATGTACAGGTTAAGCCAGAAAGCTCACATTGCTTACATTCCACTTTCCAGAGAAACTTAGATAGGCCCGGCTGTCTTGTTTGAAAAGATCTTGTCCCGGAAGTTGTTCGCAGGCATCCATTTAAGGCCCTACCTGTGAAGTTACATTCTTAGAGATGCTCAGTTAAATCCTTAGAGAAGCTTAAAAGAAGAATGCGTATCTTTTTCAAGTGATGATATGCACAGCCTTCTTTCCATTATGTTGGAAACCTAATGTCAAGGAAAATCAGGCCTGGGCCCGGTGAGCCCCCAGTGCCGTTGCTGCCTGAGGCTTTATTGGCTCCAGAGTTATTTCTACAGTTATGCTGGAAACTGGCCCCCAAAGCCAGCATCTCCCCTTAGGCCCTGTCCTCCAAGGCTCTCCTCAAGTCCTGCCAGGAGGTGACAGAATTGTGATAGAGCTTCAATGGAATTTGTCCCTGGCCCAGAAGAACTAATTTGAGGACTATCTAATCACAGAGTCTACACACACTGAGATGAGCTTTCCAAATCAGGTGCAGTTTCAAAGCTGAAACCCCAAAGCTGTTACCTGAAGTTCGGTCAGGAAGGGAACCATTTTTTTGTTAAAGTTTGGCATCCAAGACAGACTAGCATCCCAACAGGGTTATGGTTTGACACAAGCCTTCGTTGTTAGCGTGAGTGTAAAGGAGGTCTGGGAAGGCAGGGAGGGCCGGAGTCTGTTCCTTCACACAACTGCCGGGGGCAGCAAGGGAAAGGGAGGTGTGGGGGTGACTCAGCAAGCTGGAGTGGAGGTAGGAAAAGAGACACAGGACGTCCCAGCCCGAGCTGCATGGGATGTGGGAGAGCAGCTGGCCCGTGGCTGGGAGCCACGGGAAGAAGGGCCGAGCCAAGGCTGAACTCGTAAATCTGCCTGGGACCACGACTCTGCTGAGGGACCCCGCAGAGATTGTGCAGAACTTGCTTCTGGGCAGCTGGAAGGGGCCAGGCAGGGGCAGAACCCAGGTGTGGGAGGGCGTGAGCAGCGCTCTTCACAAGACCATAAAAGTCCAGTTTGAATGTTTTATTTTTAAAGCCCAATAGCAGCATCTTCCTGGTGAGTTGGAGGATGGTAACAAGAGAGCAGATGAGTTTCCTTCCAATGGGCGGCACTCAGTCTCTTTCTGGGCACAAAGCGACTGCCTTTGCCGATCTTGCTGGGGGTCCCCAAGAGTCTGGTGCATCTCCTGGTAACTGAGTAGACTTGGTCTGGAGTTTCCCCGGCCCCGCCCTGCTCAGAACCAAGCCCGTGCCTCATAATTTGGACCCCCAGGGTGACCACATCATTCTGGTGGAAAAGACTAGGAAGCCAAAGAAGGAAGAAGTTGGTGGAGGCTGAGGAAGGCGGGCTCCATCAGGATACGTTTCTTAGGCTGCCTCGACCTCCGTCCAGGCGAAGTTGTTCTCCTTAGTCCCCAGAAGAGTCCTGAGTGACCCAGGAGCCATCTCCCCCAGCTGTCCCCAAGCTAGACAGCACCCACGCCAGAGAGACAAAAGGGCTGGCAGAAAGCAGAGGGATACAAAGGAAGGTCCAGGCGGTGACTGGGAGCACCCAGAAGAAGGGCCTGGCCTCGGCTTTCCTGACAAGCAAGATGCTGCTCTTGAGAAATGTCATCTTGGAGCCTGGGATACACAAACCAGTCATGTCCAGGAGAAATGCCCTTTGTCTCTGCAGCGAAGAAGAAAAATACCTGCTCACCAGGACACTTCTAGTCTCACCAGTGCTGGGGCACAGGTGGATGGAGCAGCTAGAGGCTGCAGAGGCAGCCCAGATCCAGATCTTGGCCAGCTTCTGCTCCCCAGGAACAAAGGTGTGCAGGAAGGACACTCCGGAAGTTAACAGGAGCATGAGCGACAAGTGACACGAAGGTGGGCTGGCTCAAGAGTTGGAGGAATAGCTGTTCCCTTGGGCTTGCTCTACTAGGCTTTCCTGCACTGCCTGTCATGGGACTCCAGGTGGGCAGAGGCAGGTGGTGAAGAGGATGCCCTTGTGGCCTCCCTTGGCTTTCCAATACGCACCGGGACAGCAGGGCAGAGGCTTGGGTGGGCTGTGGAGGGGTGGAGCTGCCAAGTGGTAAATAAGGATTGTGGTGGCCACTGTGGTGTTTACCAAATGGGAGCAAGAGTAATTCGAAGTAGGAGATCAAGGTGGTTTCTTCCCTCTCCCTCTAGAAGGAGCCTGGCTAAGGTATGTTAGACAGCACAGTGCTCTTCCTTTTCTGGCATCCACCTTGTAGGCTTATTCTACTCAGCAGGCCAAATCCAGCTCCCCACCCATCTTTGTAAATAAAGTTTTATTAAACACAGCCACACTCACTTGTTTCAGTCTT
>PVJO010032868.1:0-12703 GCA_004026905.1 Hystrix cristata | reverse complement strand
CATGTCAATGTGTAAGAGGTACAAACTATAGAATATACGGTACAGTTTAGGTGTTATATTTGCTGTGTCTTTGGTTTTTCAACACGCCATTACATGAACATGTTTTAACTTTTGTGTTTCCATGTATGTGACTAGGTTAGGGACTGGCAGTATGCGTCTGACAAAAGACAAAGTTGATGGATACTGAAAGTTATTTCTCACCCACCCATAGGGTTTGTTGGGGGTCTTTGGTTTTTGCCTTTCATGAAGGAAGTCTTCAGGAATAGGACAAATGGAATGAAATAGCAGATGTTAAAAATATTTTAGAACTTTACTAGTGGCTGGAGCAGGCGAGATTTTTAGTAATTTCCTCTCTAACAGTGGGATTTGCCACACAGCCTAAGTTATATGTGTGACCTCAGATGATAAGGACTTCTAGGAGCTTCTTGAAATGCATGTCAGTTCACGCATTATCATGACCCAGCTTCGTGGTAGAACCCATCAACCCTAACATATGTAGACACATGCACAAATGTATACATACATAAGCACACACACATGCAAGCACGCATCTGTGACAGTGTGCAGTCTCCTACCTTTGAGGGCCCTTCACTGAATGTCCAAATGTCATAAAATTTTTACTTTTCTTTCAGGACACTGGGTGGAAGATGTCATGCTAAAGACTGGAGACACACACACACACACACACACACACACACACACATACACACACACACATATGTATATTTTTTCCAGAAAAATGGAGGTTTCTGACTTAGAAAAAGGGATTAGTGGTGATTTTTTTCCGTTGAAGTTTCTCAGAATAAAAGTCATATCTGCTACCATGCTTCAAAAGAGAAATTGAACAAGCATAAAAAATTTATCAATTTATAAGTTCACATATGACTCTTATTTAAACCATCTAGGCAAGATGATAGACATGCAATTCCTGCCACCCAGTTATCATGAGCTGGGAATTTATATAAATTATTGTAGGTAACAAAATATTGCCCCTTCTGTCAAGTTATTCGTACAATTTCAGTTAGACATATTTGCACCTATGTAGGACCATTTTTAAAGAGCTCAGTCTGCAGCTCCAATCTACAAATCCTTTTCCTTCCAGAATGCTGACATTGGCCCAGAGGTTGAGCGTTTGATCTTTGCTTTCCAAAGCTAAATGGAGAGAAAGTGATATTGAAGTATCTGGCAATTCAATCCACTGAGTGGAAAATCTGAAATGTTCCAGTCTTCAACGTTTGCTTTCAGACTTAACCACGGAGATTATTTTTTTAAGTTTTAGCTGCTATTGCTTCTATTACATAATGCCTTGTACTTTGCTCTGCTAAGAATAAATAAGCACAGGAACCCCAGCATCTCATCGTGGATTCTGTGCCCTGCAGGTTTGTGGGGAACACTCTGTGTTTAATTCCCCTGGGCCACTCACCCTGTGGCCTTGGGTTGGGAACTTCTTACCTGAAACGACAGATCTTGGTGTGCATGGTGCAAGGCATGGTTTAGAAAAAAATTTGCTTCTATAAAATTGACAACGTGGGCACAAAGTGACTAAGCATGAGTCTTGACCACATCACAGTGCGGGATTGAAGAATTCTCTTTGGGAACCTCCAAATGCCAAGAAGGGAGAAATCATGGTGTGAATGGGTTCGGTTGCTTGCTTAAGATTTGTCACCAACCATATTACTTAGGTTCCCTGTGTACATGCAACAAGTATGACCCCAGCTCGCCCTTATCAGATAGGCAATGTTGGGAAACATCAGAACTCCATCCTGGCTCCCTTGAAAGCCAAAACGATTGACAGCCTGCTTTGCAACATCCCCTCATCTCTACTTTCTCATCTTCCATCCTCTCTGGATTGTGGCAATAATAGTTCATGCCTGCATCATATCGTGTCAACAGACCTGACTTGAATTGCTGAGACATTCCCATAAGCAGAGCCACCACATACTTTTTAGACTTATTCAATCTTCCTTCAGACTTCAATGTGCTTGACTAGTTTCTGCTTTTTAAAACATTCTCCTCCCTCAACTTTGACAATACCTAGTTCATCCTCTCAGCATTTTTCTTTTTTATTTCAAGCAAATTTTTATTGGATGACTATTGAATGACTGCCATGAACTAACAAGGAAGGTATACACATAATATGTCCAGCTGGGAACAATGTTTTCAATAAATGGGCAATTCCCCTGGGTCTTTGATTTGGGGAAATGTCATTAAAAAGTTCTAAAAGCCATGGCTGCTATAATCTATGTATCTGGACTCAAATTCCATCTCTGTCATTTGCTGGCTGTTCAAGATGTGGTCCTTGGAGAGAAGGCTCTAAAATGAAGATTAGTCGGTATGATGTTTATTAAGGAGGACTTGTGAGATCAACGTTTGTGGGGATTAGGAAAAGCAAAGAGTGTGGGGGAAAAAAGAAAGACCTAGATAGAAGTTGGCTGCGTGCCCCCTCAGTGAAACCGAACACGAAGCATGTGAAGTGAAGAGGGATTTCGGAGTTATCTGTAGCTAGGGGAAGGAAGTGGTGGTTTCATCATCTTCCATCTACCAATCTTTGACCCGCAGGCTGCCCTAGGAAGGCTGGCCTGACTTTGGGCAATGTGCTCTCATCCCTTAATGGGTCCGGGAGCTGAGGGCCACTTAGTAGCAACAACTAGTCATGAAGGGCAAGCAGCCTGCCTGAGACTGCCCACAGCTTCCATTACTGTAGCTCAGGATCCTTGGGAACATTAGATTTTGTGTGTGTGTGCTTCACTTTCCATAGTTACGAAATAGGAGTCATGATAGCACATACATCATGGGTTTGGTGCAGTTGCTCATAACAATATCTGGCACATAGTAAATGGCCAGCAAAATCAATTTTTTGTTTTATTTCTTAGCCACTCAAGATAGCTGCAGAAATAAGCTCGTAGCGTGGAACTACATTCAACAAAATTCCAAACTATAAACCTTGGACTCATCCTAGGCTGAAACTCAGGTCAGAAACTCTATTGATTCTTTCTATCAAGCATCTTATTAGCAAGCTTTTTTTCCCTCCAGTGTCCGTGATACTTCCACAGTTAAGACCCTCTGAGGCTGTAATCTGGATTAAGTCTTTGTTTCTTGTCCTTCTCATTCCCACCTAATTATTTGTGGATGGCTATTAACCTTTCATACAAATTCAAATCTGAGCATCGTTTCCCTACTGAAACTCTCATTGCCAAGAAGACAGAGCACACGTTTCTTAGCGGAGGGACAACCATTTCATCTCTTGCCGCTCCCCTTCGTGTAGTGAATTTGCTAGCAGCAGCTATTATTTAATCCGTGTTACTGGGCTCTTGCATTGCTCTGGGGCCTTAACCAATAGTTTTGAGTTTAACTTCTCCCCACAGCTGAAATATGTTCTTTTCTACAAAGACTTCCCTAACTCATATGTCAGTGCACAAATATACACAGGCCACTGTTTCTTTGCCTGTGGGGAAATTTCTTTTTCTTTGCTCCATGTCACACTCACTCCTTTGTGAGATCCTTGCGCTAGGTGTTAAATCACTTAGCATATTGCATGATAACATGGTACAGTGAACTCTAGAACTGAATTAAATCCTACCTCAGCTGTTGTCAGTGGAGTCGCTTGGACAAGTTGCGCTCTTAATTTTCTCATCTCACCTTGGAGGTTCCAAGCCAAGATTGAATGGGAGAATTATAAAAACACACAAAGCGTGTATTCAGTACTTAGTGGATAGGCGCATCCCTGTGTTTGGATGCCTGTCTCCTGTGTTCAGCACAAGCTCTTCTAGAGAAACAGGCTTGTCTTGTGTATTTTTATTTCCTGACGGGTAGGAGAATGCCTGACATAGGAAATGAATAATTGCTAGATCTGTGGCTAAAGAAATGGTTGATACATCTCAGATATTATATTGAAACTGCATTGTAGTGTAAGGGACAGCTTTAGGAAAACGCAAAATGTCAAGTGTATAAGATATAGAAACTTAAGGAAGCATTATCTCAATTCTAAAATCAGAACGCTGCATAAAGGAAGTAGAAGCTGTTTCAAACAGTGTCATCTCAGATAGGTAAACATTGCTTTCCCCTGATGGCCAAAATGAAAATCACAATGTCTAGATACTGGTAATGTAATGTTCATTTAATCATTCGTCAATTATTTGTTGAGCACCTAACAAATGTTAACTGTGCTAGACACAAGCAATCCAAGAAGGGACAGGACAATGTGGCTGCTGCCCTCATGAACCCTGCAACCTGCTCAGGAGGATAACGGTTTAGCAGTGAGCAGTGGTGGTCGGTGTGACCAGACCTCTCAGCAGGAGTGTGTACGATGCCTCAGCCACACACGGCGCCCTGACTCATCGGTGGGAATGCGGAGAAGGGAGCACAGCCGGCCAGAGCTTGCTGTTCCCGAAGGGGCTGGTCATCTGTGCCAATCCTCCAGACTCCGTGCAGGGTTACTGTGCAGGTTCAAGCCAACAACGTAATCGGCAAGAGCAGCATCATCGGATTTCCATTTCTGTGAGGTCCGCTCTGACTTTCACACTCATATGGGACTAAAAGACAGCAACTGATGGCTGAAAGGTCATCCAGAAGGCCACCAGCGATCTGAGCAGTGAGGTCTTCCGTCTTAGCACCTGGTTCCCCATTCTCTATTCCTTTGTCTTTCAGTGTGTGGTTATTACGGTATTATGGTAAAAAATAATAATAATTAGTAATCAAGTATTATGATAATAAGGGCTATGTGTGTGCTAAAGAAAAAACTAAGGATAAAGGAACCTGTAGAAGTCATCTTGCCCATCATTCTTGTTTTGTATGGACAAGTTTTCCTTACAAAGATGGGTATCTCCCCTACAGCCCACTCACTGAGTCCAACCCGTGTTCACGTGTTTTAGATTGCACATGTCCTGAGAGCAATAGAAAGGTAATAAGGGCTTGTTCCCTGGTTCCAAAGAACTTTTGATCTAGTTAAAGAAAGCAAACAACTCTAGTTACATCGACTTGAAGCCAAGGATAAAGAACGAATATAAGCCTAATTATGTTTCTACCGCTCTAACCAAACATTCTCCATGCCCTTGTTGATTGATGGGAAATCATTATGGTTCCTCTAATTTTAAACAAAAGCCAGGTAAATTCACAGCCTGTAACAGAGGTTGACCAGGAAGATAGTTGTCCTTATGTCTGAAGGAAGGAATTCTACATTTTCCTCCTCACTGATACTCAGACTGAGGAACGGAGAAGAGGGAGGAGCATGTTCCTATTCATTCTCCTTTGGCCTGTCTCTTTGTGAAACCCAAGTCCCATTTAGAATCAGCAGTTCAGAGCCACATAGCCAGCTCCTTGTCACAGTGCAGACAGTGGGATATGGAAAATGTTAAGGAGTGAACCACGTGGCTAGATACTACAGAAACATCTTAATTGTGAAATATCATCTCTAATGAGGCTTTCCAGTATATCAGGTACAGTATGCTGTTATTGGGTGTAATGTTTTTACTACAAGAAAAATACATTTGTAAAGCATGGGTAGTTTCTGGCCTTTCCTATATCACTAATATCACTAATATTTGTGAGGTACCATAAGTGTTTCTACGTCTTAGAAATGCAAGCATGAGAGTATGTTAGCAATTTGCAGTGCTGTCCTCTGGAGTTTGAATTCACCATGTAAATTTGAACAGATCACCAGTTCTCTGTGCGCCTCAGTATTCAGAACTAGGATATAGGTGATGATAGCAACCATATCCCCGAGTTTGTTAGGAGAATTAAATGAAACAAAGTAAATGTAAAGAATTTAGAATAACACTTGGTGAGTGAAGAGTGCTTATTATTATATTATTGTTTTAAAAGTAAGAAAATAGCTGTGATCGAAGATAGGCATACCTGCGGAATTACTTATATTTCATATTAAAGACAATTACTATCCTACCCCTCGCCTAAAATTTTGTGCTATTACACGTGAAAGCATTTATAATTGTCTTTCTCGTATTTTATAGGACTATTTCAGAATTCCCCTGATGACTCTGGGATGAAGGGATGGAAACTACTGGGAAGGTCACACCCTGTGGGCTGTCTTTATCTCAGCTAGAAACCATATCTAAAGGTCCAATGTATTCTTTGGAAGGAAAAATGTGGGGCAGCGCTAGTGTTGTGTCATATTCCAGATCAGATTAAAGGTCTCTGGAGTTGTGGTTGCACACACCCTGTCTCGGGATTGTAAGAATCTATTTCTCCAACAGCACATGGGACTTCCTTAGTTCTATCTCTGAGAGATGTAGACCAAGTGAAACGTGGGGACAAGTGATTATCAGTCATAAGAGTCTGGGAAGTTCTCGTTCCTTAAAACATATTTGTTCAGTAAACACTGTCTGTCAGGTAAGAGGACAGATAATGTGAAGACAACATTCTGGCCAAGAAAATTCCAATTAGTGGAAAAAAGAAGCAAGTAAATACAATATAGCGTGATGATAGAGGGATGTAAAACTCAAGGTAACGAGATAAGAGAAATGAGACCGGTTATGTTGGACACAGAGGGTGAGGGAATCTGCGCTGAATCTTAAACGACACACAGAAGTTAATCGGCAGACAAAAGGATGTCATGGAATTTTGTTGTTGACTTAGAAGAATCAGCTAGTGATTTGAGGGTGATGACTGTTAGAAGGCTCGCTATTGAAGGACCACAGTGAGCGGGATGGAAGAGCAAGACCATTTCCAAAACAACTTCTTATTGGCTTGATCTTACTGCAAATATTTATCTTGCTTATCCAGGATTCCTTTTTCTTGATATTTTTAGAAGCTAGTTCAGAAGAAAGACAAATGGGAAAGGGGATCATCTATAGATTTCCATTTTTTCACTTGAAACTAATTCAACTCTCAATGAAAACTGAATATTCACGGAGGATAAATGTCACTTTTAAAGCCCATATACTTTTAGGGCACCACTTTTTGGAGACTAAGACATTGTTTTGGACAACATTACACTGTTAGTAACAATAGTAACTATTACTAATTTGTTACTTGCCATTTGGCAAGTATTGTGTTAAACTCTTCATAGGCATGGTGTCCTTTCTGCCCCTTAACCTAGGAGGTGAGCACTGTTATTCCCCTCATCATATAGATGGGGGGATTTGGGGCTTGGAGAGTTTGGTGACGCATGGTTAAGAGAATAACAGCGGTTCAGTATGTGTTTCACCCATGTTATGGAAAGCGCAGAGGTTGGAAACACATGACTGGCTAGAGTCTTAACACAGCTGAAAATGGGCAAGGCAGCAGCCACACCATCCTTCTTGATCTGCGAAGTGAAAGAAGCAGACTGGGCTGCTGGGGCAGGGAGGAATTGCAGAAGTTGAATTTGAAAAGCTTTACAGCCCCTCAAGCTTTGATAGTCTATGCTCTCAACGATTCAATCTGGTAGTCACTTTTAGCAAACAAAACAAAACAAAACAAAACACAACACTGGGCTGGCTAATTCAGACAGTGCACTGATAGGATAAGACACACCACTGAAGGGAAGACAGGCAGTCACCTGACCAGTGTGCCTGCTGGTTTGATCCACACAATCACAAGGCCCTTCTCCAGGTTTCCTGCCCTTGGTTTTGTGTTCAACCTGAGGCATGACTTGAAATACTGCCTCTTCCGAGGAAAAAGTGCAAAAACAGTTTCTCTGGAGTGGGAAAATTGTTTTTCCGTAATTGAGGGTCTCCCCTGCCATTGTGTGCTTCAGAGCACTTGAAAAGGGAGGTTTTGGGTTGCGTTCTCTTGAGTTTTTATCATTTTCTTTTACCTTGTAGTTCTGCTCCCAAATATGGCAGAGAGAAAGGCCTTCTAAGTAGAGACCTGGGAGGAAAAACCCACAGAGGGTCTTTTTAGGCTGCACAGAGGGTCTTTTTAGGCTGCAGAGGAAGGGCAGGATTAAAGATTTCAGCAGTTTGGTCTTTTATAGTGGTCTCTGAACTGCTCGTTCATTGTGGCCTCAAGAAATTTAGCAGAGCTTTCTAGTAATTCGTATTCCTTGGAGACCGAGAAAAGCAAAAGTGAACTTTGCTTATTTAAAGCTGGGCAATATTTGTCCTACTCTGGGAGTTTCGGAGAAAAGACAGACCTTGAAGTCAACGTAATGACTCTGCCACTCATTAGCTGCACAATTCTAGCTAATATACCTCAGTGTCCCTTTCTCTCTTACAAAATGAGAATTAAAATCTTTTTTTTAATAAACTCGTTTTGAAGCTTAAATGCGATCACAAGTGTAAATTGTATATAAATACTTGGTCCAGTACCTGACTGGAGTTTAATAAATAACAGCTAATTACATTGTTTCAAAATAGCAAAGGCTAATAGCATTCTGAGTCAACAGAAGTAGTACTTAGAGCCGGGTGTGGTGGGCACACCTGTAATCCCAGCGCTTGGGAGGTTGAGCCAGGAGGATCGCTGTGAGTTCAAGGCCAGTGTGGGCTACATAGTCAGTTCAAGGCCAGCGTGGACTGTACAGGAAGACCCATCTCAAAACAAAAGTACTCCTTAGAGCAGATATTTTCTGTTCATTGGGCAAGAGCATCATCTAGAGAGCACGATCTTCCACCTAGAGTATTTAGTCATTTTACAGCACATATAAGTAATGATAGCAACACATGTTTTCCCATGAGCAAATAGAGTAGAAAACAGACAATGCAGTGTGTCTCTGTGCTTGGAAATTTCCACCAGAATTTACAAAGCTTATGATCTGAATTTTCTAGAAGAAAATCTGAGCTTTGGGTGGCTTTACGTGTGCGTCAGTCGTTTCTGGGTGAAACTTTAAGGACTATGAGCTTTCAATGGTTGAGCGTTATTATTTGTGAAAAGCAGGTACAGAGAGGTGAGATGCAGAGCTGTGCTGGATTAGTGAGATAATGCCTGAGGTCTGAACGGTATACTAGTACCCTACACATGTAACGGCTGACCCAGCTGAGCCCAGATGTCAAAGCTTTCTGTGCGCATGAGGATGTTAATTTCAGTGAGCATCTTGGGTGTGAACCAACAAATTCCAGGAAAAGAAGTATTATGTGATCTTTGATGTTCCAAGAGAACCCCTTCCTGAAATGACAATTATTTTCTTCTGTGACTCATCTTTAAGGATTGGCCCAGCTAGGTTGTTTTTTCATCCAGAGACCACCATAAAGTTCAGAGAGGGTAGGAGGGGCCTTCCTTTTAAATTGTGGGTAAGCCATTTGCATTTTCCAAAACTCAGTTGACAATTACATGGTTTGGGAACTTCCAGTTATAATTGTACTGCAAAAATAATAAGAGAGGAAACAAGCAGAGGTTATGTTAATGCGGCCCTAGTGGCTATCACGACCTGCGGTTCAGCCTTTGAAGTCACTTTCCGTCGATTTTCATATGAAATAAGTGGAGAAAACTACTCCCATTTCAAGTTTCACAAGTGATATTGTTTAATGTACTGATGTTATTTCTTGTAAATTTGTTTTACAGAGCCATTTATTTTCCTCTGAATGACTACTATTTTAGAAATCAGAACTCTTCCATTAGGCGAAGCAAAATAGGGGGTTAAGATTACATGCCCATTTATTTCTATTTTTATTTTCTTCAATAAAAATTAATTTAAGCATGTGGTTTTCAAAAATAAAACAAGCAGGAAAAGCTAAAAGAATTCAAAATAGCAATCTCCTTTCTCTAGCTTTTCCCTCCAAAATACTCCTTTTAAATTTATTTTACTTTATACACAAAAAGCACACAAACAAAAAATCGATTTTATGTATAGATCCACTCACATGCATAGTGCTCGTTTTGCACAAAGAGACGCATAACATTTTGTCTAGTACTTTGAATTTCCCCGTATCTTGGAGACTCTTCAACACTATCACACATAGATCTGCTGTATTTTTTAACATCTGTTTGATGGACCATAATGTATCTGAACAGTGATCTCTATACCTTGTTATTATATATGTTGCAATGAAGAGAATAAACTTGTATCATGGAATTGCTGAGTCAAGATGTAACTACATTTTAAATTTTGCCAGATGTGTTAAATCCCAAGAGTATGCAAAAGTGTCAAATTCTGTGTGTGTGTGTGTCCTGCATGCCTGGTTGAAGATATGATAGCAATGAATGCCAGCAGAATAAGAAAGGTAAGGATAAAATTTGGTAAACAACAAAGGTGTTATTTTAGTCTGGGTCCCAACAAGGGCCTGAAGGTGCGCTCACATTCAATCATTTGAGGAAGAGTCGTGTACAAAGGACTCTTGACAAAGGTGCAGGTAGACCAGGTGAGACCTATGGAACAGAGCAGTAACCTGGAGAGAGCAAGCAGGCAGGCTTTGGTAGAGAGGACGGAGCGTACGCAGAGCCCACAAAGCAGTCGTGCTCTCTCCACCTTGAGAGGAGCCTGTGGTCTATGCCCAGACATCAAGAGGCTCCTTTTGCTCCAGGTTCCTGGGGCCTCTCATTGGTTAAAACGAGGCAGAGGACAGAGCACAAGCTCTTCAGTGGGTTCGTATGGATCAGCTCTGCAAGGCAAAGTGGAAGATTCATAGGATGTGGGGAATAAATCTGAAAGGGCAAAAATTTGAAACGATCCCAACACAGAGATGATTTCTGTCACCACTCTGATTTCAAGAGTGATCAACCCAGATTAGATAAGGAACCACACAATCTTTATGTGCACCTAGCAGCCAAGGTTGTCATTGCTTTTGGTAAAATATAAGTGCCCATCATCTCATTATCCTAGCTCATCAGCTGTCTGAGGAAGAAGACCACATGTAATTTATTCACCGCAATTTCAGCATGACCCAAAATAGTGCCTGACACAAACGAAGTACTTAATTCACAGTTGTTGAATACATATATGAGTAAATAAAGACATGTCAGAAAAATATGTCTCATTTTTGAACTTGATATTTTATATTGCTATATAAGCCAATTTCTTCTTCATTAGAGGATTATTCAGTGCTGGTAGTGTGACATGATCATGGGAAATCTCCTCCTGGGGACTTGAAGGGCTCTAGAGCCCTCTGACATTCCAGCCCGAGAATGGAAGTTTTATGTGTGCTTTAGTGGTTTCCGTATGAAGATGTGTTTAAAGCAAACTGGCTTCACCCAGTTACAGAACACGGCGAAGGGAGGGATGCCAGGCACAGAAGAGGCCATCGAGGCAATGTGAATTTCCATGCCAGCTCTCCGCTGAAGTTTTCTAAGCCCTACTATAGTAACCTCAAGCATCTGCACATTCTTTTATTTCCTTGGCAGAACCTTCTCTTCTTTTGTTTATATAAATCTAGGCTATTATCCTTGCAAGTTTTCTCTGGACTTGGCTGACACTCGTTTCATAAAAGCAATGATCGCATTTAGTTGTATTTTTCTTAAAAGATTATGTCCAATATAACATTTTCTTATCTGGCTGCCTGAGGGGTTTGGACTCCTTTCATTGCAGTACTCATAAACACAATTCAAAACATAATAGAAGCTCAATACATAGATTCTGAATTCATCCCGGAGTTCAATATCCTTCTGCCCTTTTCTCAGCTGGGCCCTAGAGTTTGGAAATACAGCAAAAGAGTCAGATCTCTCTCATTCTTTGCTGCTGAATAGAGCGCATAAAAATCAACATAGAAAGACAGAATAAACTGGAGCTTTGAGATGAGACCGACCCGGGCTCAGAGCACAGCTTTGCCATTTCTAGACTGATGCCCCTCAGCATTATTCAATGCCTCTGAGGTTTCTGGGCAAATGTAATAGGGTCACATACACAGTAAGTTTGCTGACGCTTGATAAAATACTAACTTCCCTTCCTCAGTTACCTTCCCCTTAAAAATATCAAAAATTGTGCTCTGGTTAAAGTCACAGGTTGGGCCAGAAGATTTAAATGGGGGATCTGAAAAGGTTCTTGTAGTTTTAGAAAAATGGCAGGACTTTATTGGAAATCAACATCCTTCCTTTAAAGTTTCTTACCCATGGAAATGGAAATTTAATCTTAATACTACAGGATATGTCTCACAAACAAACAAACAAAAACGCAAACAAAAAAAGAACAAACCATCAGAACTATGTGTACCCAGCACCCCCTTTTCTATGTAACCCAACACTTGAATTGTTTTGGGTATGTACCTGATCCAGCAGATGCTGGTGTCTGAATGCTAAGCCAACACCTGTGGGCCTCTCACTCTCGTTCACTGGTGAAATCTTGCCCTTTGGAATAATAACCAGTAACATCCTCATGAGCCACCCTGTCCACGATACTTACTCAGCCCCTGGGCCCTGCACGACAGAACTTCATCAGCATCTGAGTCTCACCAGCCCTTCTGATACCCCACCCAGTAACTCTACTCAGCTTGGCTTTCTTTGAGTTCTCTGACACTTGATGTGACACCTAATTACTGTTATATGTAGAATTGTAATATAAATGGTTAAATATAAAATAGGAGCCATTTTATTAATGACATCCCTCAGTTCTGTTCCCATAGCACTAACATCCCCAGTGGTAGCACGTACGCCCTGCTCACTCTCAGCAGCCCCGTATCTCACCATGCTTTCTCTTCGGCCTTCACTCCAGCCATGGAAACCTTTCCCCCCGGTTCTCTGGAGCCTTCCTTCTTATTCTGGAACATACGCTCCTTTCTGACTTAGTCCTTAGGTCCTCCAGTTCACTCACACCACCACGGTCAACTCCTTTCTGCTCATGTTGCTGTACTCAGCTGGAAACAGCGGCTGGCCCGGAAGCCCTCCTGTCCCTGGTGCTCCC
>PVJO010032867.1:0-12694 GCA_004026905.1 Hystrix cristata | reverse complement strand
TTTTTTATTATTTTTTACCAAGAACATGTATTGGTACATTGTATACATAATGTTCATAATCAACATGGTTATTTTGTACCTGTACATGATACATCTTGGTTTTCCCCCCTCTTCCCCCCTTCCCCTCCCCTCCCTTCCATTCACCCACCCCTCCCTATTTGCAACAAGTGTAACTACACTTTACCATTTTTTCCCCTTTTATCTTACTTTTCTTTTACATAATGTAAATTATAAAGCCTATTTCCATACTTTCATTTTTTCTTTAAATATAATGATGTTAATAATTGACAAGTGAAACGCATTCCAATACATACATTAAATACATTCAGCACCCTCTTCCTCTTGAATGTGAGATAATACAAGAAGAAACTTCAGCCACTCCAAAACGCCTTCTGTTATGGTTTAGATCTAAAATGCTCCCCCAAAGTCTGGAGGTGGGGCCTGGCTGGCAGAGGCAGTTCACTTGGGGTGTGATTCTTGACCCCAGTTGTTCTCTTCTCTGTTTGCTTCTTGGCTGCTGTAATTGAACAGCTTTCTTCCACCAGGCCCTTCCACCATGCTGTCTCTGCCCTGCAGCAAGGTGACTTTGGACTGAACCTCCTGGAAACTGTGAGCCCAGTAAGCCTGTCCTACTTTAATTTGCGTGTGTTTGTTGTGCATTTGTTTCAGTGATGGGAAAGTGACTGATGCAAGCCCATATCCCGTGATATGACCAAAACACTTTTGAATGACAATGCTTATGATTGTCTTTTCAGTTGAGGGAGCACCCATCAGCTGAACTCACCTCTCTCAATTGTTGGGTTCAATTCCCTTTTCTCTATGTCTGTTCTCTACGAGCTCTTTAACAATTTCCGGAACCTCTAACAGCCTTCTGCCCTCTCAGGATCTACAAAAGACATGAAACTCTACTCTTGTTCTCAGTGTAGTTCTGTTTGTGGATCTTACACTCCTGCGGACCCTAAATCTTTTTCTCTTCTCCTTGAGCCTAATACAGAATTTACTTTCTTTCACTGATTATCAGAACATGCACCCAATAACTCACTCATTGACCACCCACTGCTTTGGGGATGGCCAACCTTTTTTGCAACTCCAAACCCACTTACTTATTGCAAAGTGCCTACACTGCAATTAAACTGAGTACTGAAGTTTTAGTTTAGAAAAAACAACTCATCTTTGTCTTAAAAGAAAAATGACATGCAGGCCACAGGTTTGCCGCCACTACACTGTCTCTTCCAAGGTCTTTACTAAAGTTCTGGCAAAACCGAGAGGGTGTATCTTAAGGTACAAAAATCCAACGTCCCCAAATTTAACAGAGGACTACCTGTTTGGGTCATTTTGCCATACAGACTCTGGTCCTCCATCTGATCCTTGGTCATCCCCTGCCACGAAGGGCTGATTGGTTTGGAGACAGGTTTCCATTGCTTCGAAGAGCAGGTAAGTTAGTATTTTCCTTCAATGTCTTTCCTCTCACACTGCTGTGCGATTCCAATCTTCCAGCTACACATGACAGGTCGGAATCAGTGGGAAGAAGAAATGGGAAAGATATGCAATATAACGGCTATTTCAAAGCAACATTGTATGTAAGAGAAAAAAGAACAGAATCTTTCAAATCACAGGCCAGTTAGCTAAACATCTCTAACGGTCCTTTTCTAACTCTCAGTTTCTAAGTGACTAACATAAAACTACCAGACAGCACTGATCATTTCTCTATTTTTCTCTTCTGATGGAACAGCATGTTATTTTTCCCACATCTGGTTGTGTGATCTATTACCTTTCTTCAGTTTTCTGCAGTAGAAAACATGGTTTTATGTCCTATATGATGGAGACCTCACTTCCCCAAAGACAGTGTTTCTCATTGCATTAAATTCTCCGAAGATGAAAAACTGACCCTTTGAGATATAAAAAGAATCCATGGATATGTTTATATTCCCTGGGACATCTGAATTGTAAGGTACCAGAGAAAGAGCCTGGAGTATTTATTACTGATAAGCTTTCCATAATCGTTCCCTTTCTTATTATAACAAAGATAAATGTGGGGTCATTTTGTACATGCAAATGCAAATGAGAGAAATGTAGAGCCCTTTCCTGTGATGCCTGACTGCTGCAGAGAGCAGGACTTTAGCTAAAGAAGCCCGACCAGCTGTGTTAGCTTGCAGACCAGCTCCACCTCGGTGCAGATGGCCTGTTTGGGAGTGCAGCTGCCAAGAGCCGCGTTGTGGACGGCACAGGTCACTATGGGGAGTATGAAGGATGAGCAGCAATGACGTGGCAATACCACTCAAACTCTGCTGTGGAAAAGAATTGCCGGGGACCTTATTATCAAGATATGGTTTCTGGGCTGGAGATTTAGATCAGTGGTTAGAAAGCTTGCCTAACAAGTGCAAGGCCCTGTGTTCGATCCCCAGCACCAAAAAAAAAAAAAAAAAAAGAAAAAATAAGATACGGTTTCTGATTCTGAGATGGGCAAGAGAAGTAGCAAGAGACAAGTGGTTTTCTTATGTAGGTTCTATAGACTGTTCTAAACATAAAATATTTTGTATTATATATTCAACATTACAAAGGACCTCTAAATTATGTACGTAATATATATTATAATATAGATAGGTAGGTAGTTGGATAAGATTGTAGTGTCTTGAGATTTTGCTGCCATTGTTAAAGGCTATAACATATTATTTATGAGTAAATCATTTTTGTGGGTTTTCCCCAAAGCCATTTAACTATCATCCACACCAGGAAATTGAATCTTACCAGCATCTCAGAACTTCTCACATGTTGCTCTGAATCACTATTCCTCCGGCCTCTCTCTCAAAGGCAACTGATGCAGTCAGGACATAGTCAGGGACCACTACAGGGATGGAGAACAGGCAGAACCATGGACCCTTCCCTGCTGCTCATTCAAACATGATTTCTGGGGATAGTCAGGAATTTAAAAGCCATTTTTGTTTGGACCTATGTAGGACTCTTTGCTTGGGCCTATAATAGCCCAGGAGGTAACTAAAACAGAACAAAGCTTGACCTTCATTTTTTTTATCCTTTTCTTCTGAAAATATTGTGTCAGATCTCTACTTAGCTCTGGGTAGGGTTGATCACTTAAGGAGTATCTGTCTAGGAGCTGCCTGGACAGGGTTGATTGGCCCTGAATTTACATGAACTCATTCCCCTTAGAGACTGAGGATGCTCAGGTAAGAGGTCTATGGGGACATAGGACAACACACATAAGACCCCAGACATTGTCCTAAGCTTGGATCACCTGAATTCCAGGAAAGATGAAGCCCACGTGACTGAGACCACATCAGAGATAATCCTTTCCTGAAAATGGAACCAGCCTTCGACAACAGGGATTCCTGAGCTATAACATGGGGACTGAGACAACGATTCACCAGACAGAGCCCGCCAATTTAACACTTGAAAGCTGGCCACCCGCCTCTTTTTTGGGCCAGTCCAAGATCCCGTATCAGTGCACACCCCTCCATCCACGTACTCTGTTTTCCTCTCTTGTCTTCTCTAACATTCCAGCTAAAGGTTTTGTTCTATAAATTTGTGCTTTGTTTTTCATTTCCATTTCTACTAAAGTGAAGACTCACACTAGCAGGTGACAGCCACTGTGCTGTCTCCTGCCAGCAGAGGTGAGTTTCCTCGATATGAACAAAACCATCCAGTAGGCATTCTTCTGTTTGCCTATTTCTGACGTCTTTCACCATTCTGTTTGTGATACTCAGCCATATCCTCATGCACCAGTCATTTTCTGATGCTTTTCTACTCTTCTATAGCAAAGGTTGTATAAATTTTTTTAAAAGACTCATTTAATAAATATTTCCACCACGAAGACTCTGGCAAATGTTCAATTTTGCTACCATAGCTTAAAAGCAGCCACAGGCACTACCCAAGCAAATAGTCATGGACTTTGTGCCAACAAAGATCTACTTACAAAATAACCAAAAATCAAACCAACATGGTAACACACAGCTGTAATCCCAGAACTCTGGGAGGCTGAGGCAGTGGGACTGTGAATTCAAGACTAGCCTGAACAATTTAGCCACTTAGTGACACCTTGTATCAAAATAAGAAAAAAAGAGCTTGGGATGTAGCTCAGTGCAAACGCCCTAGTTCAATTCCCACTGCTGGAAAATCAAGCCCAAATCTGACCTGTGAAAGAAGCACAGTTTGCTAAACTTTATTCTATTGTAAGGATTGTAAACCCATTGCAAGGACTTATAATTTATTTCTCCCTTTCCTTCTTAATGAGTGAATTAGATTTATATTACTGCCTTTAAAATTTATCAATCACAATTTTAGCAGCTTAAAATGACACAGTTACTATCTCACGATGGTTCTGTAGGTCAGAAGTCATGGTGGGCTTAACTGATTTCCCTATTCTGAGAACCACAAGGCTGAAACCAATATTATCTGTTCTAGGATCTTGCTTGGAGGATCACAGAAATCAACTCCTTCCTGGATCATTCTGGGAACCGACAGAAGTTGCTTCTCTGTGGTTTTGAGACCGAACTCCCGTTTTCTTGGTGGCTGTCACCTGGAGGCTGTCTCCAGCTCCCAGAGGTGTCTTTTGGTCCTTAGGCCCTTCAATTTCAGAGCCAAAAATGGCTCTGCAAGTCCTTCTCACCCTTGAACCTCCCTTCCGGAAGTGTCAGTGTTTTGCACTTAAATGTACATCCTCCTGGATTTGTTTTTAGAGCACAGTCTGAGGGAGGAATGAAGGTCATTCTTTTTAAATGTCCAATTGACTGTTCATTGATAGGATCAACTTTTCTCCGTCCCTCTAGAGCAACAGTCACCAACCAAGGGCCATATAGATAGTTTATATCTATATGTGAGTTTATGTCTGTACTCTCTGTTCCATTGGTCTAGTTCTGTCTTTAATGACTACAGTGTTATTGCAAGATATCAGATAGTATAAGCCTGTGAAGTTTGCTCTTTAAAACTGAATTTGCAGAGTTTGACGTAAGACTGATTTTGAATGGGATCTGCCACCTGGCAGGAAAGTTATGAGAGTGGAAAATATAGCCTCCATCTGCCTCTAACTGCTGAAACTACCAGTGCTTATCAAGAAGAACCCAGTACCCCCTGAATGGCTTCATTGGCTGAAGCCAGTTCTCTACAGATTGCTAAGCAATCTTGAACTTTATCCTGAAGGCAAACAGGGGGCAGTAAAATAATTTAAGCAAGCAATTCAGTTTTTACTGTTTTTAGTAGAGAAATTAGAGGGAAACAACATAGATGAGTTTTATGGTTAAGAGTTGTTTTAAATAAATATACTAACAATCATAAGAAAGTTGGATGCTGTACATATTTGGAGTCGATTAAAGAAGTTATGGCTAAAGGCAACAGGGTCCTGACAGAAAAATGCACCGATGGTGCTGTAGAGAAGGCGATAGGTGTGAGATTTAATGGACACTATTTGTAGAGTAATTAAACTGGAATGTTGATTCCAGTGATGAGGGGCTTAGTACCTAGCAATGCTACTGAACTCGGGAGGAGTTACATATAAAGATAATAAATTCAACATTAAGCATGTCGACATTAAGGTGCCATCAACCACGGTGAGAGAGAGACAGAGAGAGACAGGAAGAGAGAGTCCAGGAATAAACAATAATCTCTTAGAACCACCTCATGTTACAATTTATATTGTCATCCCCAAATAGCAACTATCCTACTCAAAACATATAATATTGCACACAGAAATATTAACCTTGCCCATGTCCTGTTTTATAAGAATCCATCAAAATCATCTTTTCTATAGTTAAAGCATTAGCCATAATATTAATCAAATTATATAATCACACCAGAAATTAAATTAATGAAGAAGGTCTTCATAAATGGTGATAATTTTCCTGCTGCAATGAGGTAGACTCATTTTATCTTAATTAAAAACAAGTAATGATAAAGAAGTGGAATGAAGAAAGTCCCAGTTAAAATTATGTGCTTAGGATTACCAAGAATAAAGGAAACTCTGTGTGAAGCCTGGAGAAGGTTTGGATTCAACCGAGAAGGAGTCGGCGCACTCCCGGCTCTGGCCCACAGCCCCTCTGCACGCCTTGGCCGCTGCGGGGTACCACCCGCTGGATTGCAAGGCCTGAAGCTCGTAGAGCTGGCCCTGCTGTGAAATGCCCGCGGGGTGGAGAAGGGTGAAAATGCCAGCATGCTGGAGCAGGAGGCTTGCGACCACGCCAGCAGCCCAGCTGTCCTCACGCTGTGTGAAGAGCCTGCTCCTCTCTGGACTCTCGAACACAACAAACAAAGGCCATCAGTTCGTGGGGTCCATGTTCATTCCACCCAGGAAAGGAGCTGCTTCATCCCCAGTGCGGCAAAACAATATGAAATTAGAGGACAGAATCTAATCAATAGTGAGTCCTGCAGGAGATAGTTTGTGCTGTCCTTTGAGTTGCTTGTGGGTGCAACAGCGGAATACAGATAAGCTGATAAACGGCTGACCGATAGACTTGTGGCAAACATATGCTTTGCTAGAGATGACTCTTTAAGTCACCATACATCAAACACGCAGTGTCAGCCTTTGAGGATAAACCCGTGAAGCCCTGTCATGCTCCTTGAACTAGCTCTGAGACCCAGAGATTGAAAAGGCGCCCGAGTGCTCCTCCGAATCCGCTGGGAAGGCAGAAAGCTTCAAAGAGGAGCGCCGTCGTCCCTGGGGGAGATGCGCGGATCGGAGGAACCGGTGTGAAATAGTCTTTAATAATTACCAGAAAGCTGGCGTCGACTGGTGTTTTGCTGAGCTGTATTTTATCTTTATTGGATTAACTGTGACACAGTAGGTTATGTCAAAGGAAATCTGCATGAATATTAAAAGTAAATGTGGTGTGAATAATAGACACCTTACATTAGATGCACCGGCATGCAGTAATTCTTATTCACCTACATAATTAGATTAAAACAAATCTGCCGAATAAAATACATTGTCTTACTATAATCTGGTTTGAAAACACCCAAAAGTTATGGCCACCAGGATGCTTGCTGGTGCCTTATGTACAAACACATAATTCACCCTAAGAAAAGTTTTCCAAAAGGTTTCTGGTGATTACGAGAGTGGGTGATTATGAATATTAACAGCCCAGAGCCAGAAAGAAATATCCTTAAGGTCAAATAAGAGCCTTTAATGTTGATACCAGAGTGAAGTCATCAACATGTAACCTTTATGTCCACTCTGGGAAATTATGAGGGGGACTAAATTCTGTAGGAACATTCACCTCTGGAAAGCCCCTATCCACAACCGGAAAGTTCGCTAAGATTATTTTTTCACGTGTCTATTTTCTTCTCACTACTTCAGTTCTGCAAGATAAACTCATTTTCAAGGAATGCTACCTTTCTTTTTTAGACTGAGGAAAACTCACACTGAGATTTTTTTTTTTTTCTGGTAGACCGCAAAGACTTCTTTCTTTACACTGGTATCTTCCCACCTCCCACTTCAGTCTCTCCAGCTGCTGCCATTTCTGATGACTAAAAAAGTTCAGGCGGAATCTTTTATCACAGGAAATGGGTTTCAACACCGTTTGATCCCAAGTATGGATACTGAGGATTTCACCTTCCCAATGTCTCTCCCTGCCCGGAGGCTTCTGAGTATCCTGGCCATCGTCAAAGACAGTATCCATCTAGGGAAGTTAGAATGAGGCTCAGTGAAGTCCACGGGAGGAGTCCCTCACTTCTGCTTGTGACGCACGGACAGTGGGGTGGCAGACATGGTAGAAGGCTCTTCCCAGAGTCTCACATGGCTCATCAAGCAGGTGATAAGTGTCGACGGATGTTCTGCTAGTCTTTTCTGGTTCCCCACATCTCCTTGAGGCTGGCAAGAAAGGGTGCCAGGCTCTTTCTGCTGATCCTGAGTTTCTCTGTGTAGTTCCCCGGGCTTCATTTCTCTCCCTCATTTAGCTCCTGTTCACCCATTCAGACCCTGGTTGCTACGTTCTCCGATTTCCTCAGGGCATTTGGTCCCAGTGTACCAATTAATAATGCCTCTGTTCACTCTTTACATGGATCCATTTGGATTGTAAGTTATGTGGTCACTTTAATCCGGGCCAATCTGGATGGACAAGACATGGTCTGAGTCTCCCAGACGTTCCTTGTAATCTGTCATTAGAGGATAAACACTACTCCTTGCCTCCTGTAGGCCTTATTCTTGGATTCTTAAAAGCCATTTGCTTTCTATATAAAATCAGCACTTGTCAATGAAAAGTTTTGGCTATCCAAAACTGGTTTGCCATTTTCCGAGTCTGGCGCCCCAAATTTATTTTGGAAGCTCAAGATGAAACATTAACTTCTTCAATCTCTTTTCGTGTCTCTGCCACTCATAACTCCTTTCGAGAAAATGTAGATAGGTGACTATGGAAATTATCCTGTACAGTGAAGTGCAGACGAGAAGCCCCAAGGGGGTGCGTTGCACAGTATTTCTTCACCACCTTCCCAAGTTCGTGCCTCCACTCACAGCTTGCAACTCTCAAGGCATTCTCTTCATACCTGTTCCCGGTGTTAGATTTTTTGAAGGATAAAACTCCTTATTACTGATATTGTTTACTAGCACTGCGTACTTCCTAACATGCAGCTCATCTCCAGTCCTTTCAATGATCCCTAGCACGAGTATTATCATTCTGCCCACTGACGGACGGGGTGCTGTGTGCATCTGGAATTCACTCACCTGTATGAAGCTGTGCACGCTCAGCCCAACATCTGATGCCAGAGCTCATGCATTTTTTTTAAAGATGTAAAACTTGCAGATCTGTAGCTTGGCAGGTTGATCAGAACGCAGTACAGACTTCTGTCCCTGAGAGAGGAGGGCACATAAATCCCATCCGAAACCCTTCTTACCTGTGTTATTTTCCCCCAAGACTCTAAATCCTCCCAAGAGCAGCTTCCAGAGGCGCCTTTGCGTGTCTCCTCTGACAGAATCCTTCCAAACCTTCCCTGCTTCCAGAATTACTCTCGCCCCATAATTGTTCCCAGCTGCATGAGTTTCAGCTCAGAGGCAAATTCTCTGCCCAGAAAGGGCTGAATGGAGGCTGCTGTGGGCTGAACTCCACATGGGTCTGTATGAAGGTGGAGTATGAACACGCACCTGAGCTGCCGCTAAATGGGAACCAGAGGCTCAGAGCAGCAGATCAGTGAGCAGCCAGCAGAGAGGCTGCCCAGATCAGACAGCCTTTCCTAGGAAGTGGGAGAGCAAAGAGAGACAGAAAGGAACCTGCAAATGTAACTAGACATATGTATTCAAACAGATGGAAAGAAAACAAACGAATGGTCTCTAGAAATCTAATTCAATGTGCATATGCATGAAAGCAGAGATCATTTATTTTAGGGTCTCTCATAAGAGTTGATTGCAGCACGTATACAGAATAACTAGCCATTCTAAGTGTAGAATGCTTCAAGACTGTCAAAGCAATCATGCCAAAATTATCCAGGAATATCTAATTTCCATCCTACACTCATTATGTGCATAAACATATATTGATAAGACAGAATTAATATTCCCTGATAAAGTTAGGCATTTCCTAATGATGGATGAGGTCAGGCTGTGACCAACAGAGTTTGTCAGAATCAACACAGATGTTCCCACATGCAGTGTTTGAGTTTCTGTCTCATTTGTGACTTTTATTGTTCCCTCCTCTACGTTTCACTGCAGTGGCAGATGTTTCCTAAGTACATACCCCTTGTACTGTTTTACATCCCTCGCAGAATGGTACTAGGCCAGTGTCTCCCACGGGGTCACAGCTAGAGAATCTTGTAGAATACTTTTTTCCTTGATCCACATAATGTATGCACATAGTAGAAAATCAGATAAAATAGACGAGTTTCTTATAATATAAAGCAAGAGCCTATCACTCTACCACTTTTGACACCGCTTTCTACTCTCCCAAGGGCACTCAACATTAACTATTTCTGTGTCTAGTTGTTTTGAGAATTAGATATTGATTTAGATAATTTCTTGTGAAAGTTAATTGTTGTGCAAACATTCTCAGTATGACATTCCGATACGACTGAAAAATGACCCACCCTTCATCACTCCCGTGCTTTCCTCTTCCCTCAATTGTTGGTAGTTACATCATTATTTTTAGTGCTTTGAATAGTTACCTGCCCCTCATCTTGTGTTCTGTACAGTTTGTAAAATGTAGATTGTTTCCCTAGTGTGAAATATAAGAATTTTAAGTGTATCTGTTCTTCCTTTTCCTCTTCACTGCAAATCTACTTTAAACATTTAATTGTAGCTGTTATTTGAATAATACGTTGCTTATAAATGTTTACAAGACCTAAATGTCTAAAAAAGGATCATAGCTATACAAATATCACTTACTCTGAGGTCAAAGTCCTCAGGTCCTGAGCTATCACCCCCCTGGAATTTAAATCATGCTGTTCCTTGCAGGGGAGTCACCATCCTACCTCAAAACCAAAATCACTGGTGAATCTTCTTTCCTTCCCGGTATACAAGTTAAAAGCGTTCTGTATTTTAGTTTGATTCATATTTGGGGCACGATTTGTATATTTGTCCTGGCATTTCTTATTGCCTTTCTAAGTAATCATATCTTTGAAAGAGCCGTGTCTCTTCATCGTGTGTCTAATGTTTTACAACTTCTTTTGATCTCTTTTGTATTTGATATGCATTCTTGTCTGAAAGACATTTGACTTAGTCCCACTAATTTGGACTAGCTCTTTGTAAGCCTCCTCCTCAGCTTTCTGTTATGACTGCATTTTAGTGGATTCGTAATTTCCACAAGAACCTTCCTTTGGGTGCTGAAGTATATGCAATCTCTTTCAAAAGAATAAAGAAGTTTATGTCCCAAATTCTTCAGTGTGTACGATGATTTTATGTGGGTCAGAATGTGACTCTGTTTTTTGCCTTAAATCATCCTGTTTAGTTGTTACCAACTCTTTTCAAAAAATGTGATGTCCTTCTTAGCGCTGGGATTTTTGTCTTGTTATTTCTACAATGCTTTTCTCATCTATATTCTGTCTCCCTGGGTGTCCTACTAAAAGATGTTTGAACTCTTAGACTAACCTATACCTTTGATTTTTTTTCCCCTTAGTATTTCCTTTCCCTTTCTTTTTGCTCTACATTCTGGAATTTTCCTCATTTTCTTTAAATTTGTTGTAGAAATGATATTTTGCAATTTCCAAGAATATCTATAACTTCTCTGATACCTCATTTTATAGCAGTCTATTCTTATTTCATAGATGACATACCATTTTTACTTTCTGAGAATCTCAATTACATTTTTAAAAGATTTTTTTTTGGTTCTTTTTATTTTACTTTTTGGAGACAGAGTCTCCCTATGTAGTTCAGACTGCCCCTGAATTAACCGCTAGCCCAGGCTGGTCTCTATTTCACAAGGATCCTCCTGCCTCAGCCTCTTGAGTGCTGGGGATTATAAGTAGTCATCTCCATGCCTGGCTTAAAAAGAATTTTTTAAAAATAGAAACGTTTAAAGATAATTTGGATTTACACACAATTGTAAGAAATAATGCAAAGAAACCCCAAGAACACTTTATCCAGTTTTTCCTCCAAACTTTTACAAAACCATAGTGTAGTATCAAGGAAGAATGTTGATGTGCATTCGTCTTGCCCAGATTTCCCCATTTTACATGGACCGGTGCGCATGTGTGCATGTGTACATGTGTGTTTCTACGCAATTTCATCACACGTGTAGGTGTTCGTGTCCACTGTCACAGCCCAGACACTGAACAGCCGCTGCAGCTAACGGTCCCTCGCGCTGCCTTTTCCCAACCTCCCACCTTCCTCCCAGGTCTTTCCACACCAACCGGACAGCCTCGAACTCCCTGAAAAGTCATCAGAGTCGCTGTGTGCTTAATATTTTGTCCTTATTCATTGTTGATTCCTACTGCACGGTATATACATAACTCGGTTCGTTTAACCACTTCCGGGCTAGAGGACATCTGCGGTGTTTCCAACATGTTGCTGTTGTGAGTAGAGCTGCTGTGAAGATTCACGTACAGGTAGTGTGTGAACGAAAATGTTCATTTCTCTGGGATAAACACCTCAGAGTGCAGCTGCTGCGTCACGTGCTAGCTGCACTTTAACTTTTTAAAGAAACTTTCAGCCCTCTCGCTGTTCCGGCGTTGCTTTCCGAAGCTGCTGTGACGATGCGCGTCCCACTAATAATAAACGCGTGATCTGGTTTTTTCGTGTCTCCACCAGAAACTGGGCTTGTCTTATTTTAGCCATTCTGACATCTGCATGGCGAAGTGATATCTCCTCGTTGTTTTAATTGGCATCTCCATCTTGGCTAGTAGTGCCGAGTGTCTTTTCTCACGCTTGTTTGCCACCCAACAAAACCTCAATGTCACTATGAGGGTTTTTTGGGGTTTTTTGCCTGCTTTCTAATTGATTTTTTTTGAAGAAATGTTTTTTTTTTAATTTTTTTATTATTTTTACCAAGAACATGTATTGGTACATTGTATACATAATGTTCATAATCAACATAGTTATTTTGTACCTGTACATGATACATCTTGGTTTTCCCCCCTCATCCCCCCTCCCCCTCCCCTCCTTTCCATTCACCCACCCCTCCCTATTTGCAACAAGTGTAACTACACTTTACCAGATATGAGAAACCATAAGTGTAAATAAGCACAAAGGGGTAGAATAGGTATTTTGTTTAAAAAAGAAAAAAGAGAGATAGTATTCAAAAGAGAGAACTAGATAGGGAAAAGGGGGATA
>PVJO010032866.1:0-12693 GCA_004026905.1 Hystrix cristata | reverse complement strand
CATAAAATTATGCTTAACTTCTTTAAAATATTTTCCAAATCACAGGATGGATTTTCTGTTAGTTTGGGAAACTTACCAGATAATTGCATATACTACAGATGCAATCTAATCCCATAATTTACCATACAGTCCACTGATACTGCTGAATGTTTTGTAAATTTGTAAAACTCAGACCACTTCTCTGCAAATCTCTCCTTCTCGTCCATGCCCATCGTCCCTCTGTGCCTCCCCCAGCAAATCATGACTACATCAACAGAAGAGGACGAAACAGGTGTAGCTGCCACTTTTTTCTTAAGTATACTTTGAATCTGTTTCTGATGAAATTAGAAATAACAATTTAAACTCGATAAATTAAGCCCTTTCTTTCTTTAACAATAAATGAATTTATTTTTGTTTCTGACAACTTAAAAAATCTAAGATAAAGAAGAGTAAGCAGAATCCAAGAATTGAAGAATATTTGAGGGGCTTTAGGGATTACCTAGTTTAAGTGTCCTTGTTTGTATAGATGTGGAAACAAGGCTCATTCTGTGGAGAATTTCGCACTCAGAACAAAAAGTTTTTATCTGCACAATAAGCATCACAGATTCATTTTGACTCATAAATTTGTTGTGAAGCATTTTCATATTCACATAATGAAGTTCAAATGCTTTGCATTTTTCTAAGGGTCTTTGGGCTGTCATTAGCAAGCCCAAATTTATGCATTTAAGGTACCGTGTATTTGTTTTGCAGTGGTTTTAGGGCTGAAATTCAGTACACACAGTTGAATACAGTAACATAATCATTGTACCAAAGATGGACCCCAGGCCTTATGCATGCTAAACCAGCACTCCACCACCGAGCTACACCCCAGCCTCTGTTTTGTTTTGTGAGTCAATGTCTGCTGTGTGGCCAGTATGACCTCAAACTCACAATCCTCCTGCTTCAGCCTCCTGGGTAGCTGGTATTGTAAGCAGGTGCCACCACATTCAGTGAAGACCTTTACTCGGATCACAGATCACACTGGTTCCTTAAATTCTTGCAGCAGATTTTAGAGAGGGGCCTCTTATTCCCAAAGGGCTTCTCTGAAATAGGGGCATTGTAAGGAACTTTCTGTGACAGATGTTAGAATTGTCCCCCCTCTCCCCTTTAATTCCAGGCCCAGCAGAGAGAAAATCACAGGTCAATTTAGGACAGATGCTTTTACAAAAAAGCTTGAGTTTTTATAAAAATTACACAAACCCACACAAATCCATAGCACACAAATCTTCTGTGCAGAAGAGTGCTGCCTTCTTGAGAGGCGTGGTGGGATACTTCCCCCTAACATCATGACTCTAACAAATAATTATTACAGTTCATTACTTAGCTATTTTAAGTTGCATTTTGTGAAAAAAGTTTACAGAAATTTCCAACACATTGTATACGGCATTGCTTACAAGTTAAGAACTCTGAAGGGAAGTCTGCCTCTTTAAAGGGCTAGTCTTCCAGTAGGTAACCAGGAAGGAGCTGCAGGAGGAGAACCGGCACCAAGAGTCTGGCGTGCCGGGAACTCTGCCAGTGCGGGGAGGCAGCTGTGTGCCACTGGAGCCTTTGGCGAGCTTGGAACTGCTGCCTTCTGTGCCTGAATCTGCTTCCTCTTTTTTTCTACCAACGGAGGGAAGATTTACATGCTAGTTAGCTTTTCTGTTATTGGGATAAAACACCTGACATCTCCAATTTACAGGAGAAAAGATTTCTTTTGGCTCACGGTTTCAGAGGTTTCAGTACATGGCTGGCTGGTGTCCAGAGAGGAGCATCATGGCGGAAGAGTGTGAAGGAGGAAGGTGCTCAACTCACGGCACACAGGGGAAGAACAGGAGGGACAGTGAAAGACGGGACAGAGTCACATCCCCAGGACTGCTTCTTCCACTTGGGCCTCCCTCCAAACGGGTCTGCTCAGCCAGGAACTCCTCAGTGGACTGGTCCTCTGTGTTAAGCTCCAAGCCCACAAGTATTAGGGGACCCTTCATGTTTAACCCATAAAAACAAGCTTAGAAAACTCAGGTTAAAAAAAAATCATCCAAAGTTCTGGTAGGTCAATCCATGGCTTTCTCTAACAGCATCTAAGCAGAGATAATCTGCTAAGAGTTGTGGACAACCACTCAAAAGAATTATTATTTTCTTCTTTTTTTAAAATGCAAAATAGACCTAAAGCTTTGAACTTTTCCATAAAGACATCTGAATGCAAACTATCCACGAAAGCCGGCTAAGAAAGAATTTCTGCTTAGGCTTGGAGGAAGAACTAAAAAAAATTGATAGGCTCATTAGTAGAAAGACAGGAAATTATTCTTGAATTTTCAACTTTTGTTCTGTGTGTGTATCAGCTTTGGAATAATTGCAAGAAGATTCGTGTTAACTGGTCAGTGAATCGCATGTGAGTTTTTGGGCACAGGCCAGGTCAGAGGTCACTGTCAGCAGGGCCTTCTCCTTGCCTGGCTGGTCCTCCTTCCGCCCCACCTCTGGTAGCACGTCCTCCATCCTGCAAGAAACAGGGCTGCAGGGTTCTGCAGTGGCCTCTACCACTCCTGTGAACACAGCGCGAGCCTCACATCTGGCCAGCAGAGGCCGACGCCGGAGGAGGGTTTTTCTGTTGAGACTGTGAGCAATTAGTTTGACTTCAGAGCTGTTAGCAGTGAATTCTGTGCCCGTGAGAGAGTCCAGCGCAGAGAGAGGCCGAGAGAGGGACAGAGAGAGGAGGGAGGGAGCCTGAGTGCCGTTCACATCCTTGGTTCCAACCTGAAGCCAACGTCACCTGTGTCCTCGGGGCTTGAGCTCACGTACCAGTGCAGTCCCCTCAGCTTCAGAGAGTATAAACGGCTTTTTGTCCCTGCAAAATTGATTCTGATGGATGCCTAGTGAGAGCTTACTTCACCTGCACAACTAACTGGTGCTTTAGAATAAATACCAAGCACAAGAGTCAGACTTGCAAAGAGTGCCCGAAATGCTTGTGGTGCTGGGAGATGGGATGGTGTTTGTCTCAGGCCAGTTCAGTTTCAGAATTCATCTGAATTCTTTGTGGGACATGGTTAGGTTGTGTGGGTTGTGTTTTTACAGCGAGTTGCTGGAGTAGGCAGGGCACCAGGACGTCCACCAGAGAAGAAAGACGTGCGCATTCAGGCAAGTGAAGAATCTGTACTTGAGGAAACAGACTCTACTTCCCCACTCTTGCTCTTATCTTAGGCAGTAGCTTAAACTGCTGGTGGTAACAGCGCTGCTTCAACTTGTTTCTTCCCGTGCTTGGGAAGAAGAAAGAAAGGGTCCCAGCTGTGGCTGCCCAGGTCAACTTTCGACTAGAGGAGGGGATGGCTTAGATCGAGGTGGAAGCCTAGAGTCCCCACAGACAGTAACTGGTACAGAGATCTCTCACCGACGTCTCAGGACCTCAGCCGATCCCTAGTGAAGTCAGTACGCATGGTGGAAAAACCGCTCCAGTATGCGAGGGTGTGCGGGGAGATGACGAAGGGGTGTGAAGAAAAGTTCGGTTCTGTAACCGGATGACCTTCAGTAGCACATACTCCCCATTAAGCTGATTTAATCAGTGGGGAGACTCTCAGCGGCCTGAGCCGATTTGCACAACAGAGTCTTGAGATGAAACAGTTCTTTGTGATTCACAGTGTTCTCTTTCAGTGGTGATTTTCACAGGGCCAGTGAAGTAGATTAATGAAAGAATCAAAATTCACCCAAGGAATTTGTCTTTGGTTTTAAAAGCCAGACCTGCCCTTGGATCCCCGCTGTTCCCCCCGTGGGGTAACGAAGAATCCTGCTTCCCAGTCTGGGGACCCGCACTGGCCCATCACCAGGGTCTCTAACAGACTTGCTCCTCCTGTCCTCTGAGGGGACCCTGAGAGCTCTGCTCCGGGACACTCAGCAGGTTGAGGCCTGGAGTTTCTAGTCTGTGGTTGGAGGGATACTTGTTCCCCGGATGGAGGAAGGGAGCAGGGCTGGGAAGAGCAGAGCAGAAGCCTGGTGCAATGCGGGGCCGGGTGGGTGGCAGCCTGGCCCTGGGGGCCTGTGAGTACAGGGAGGGCCAGGAGCAGGCATGTTGATTGATAGGAAGGTAATTCCTATAAGGAGGCTTGGTCAGTGTGGGTGGCATGCAGAGGAGGAGAACGACAGACCCTGGAGACCGTGTTAGGCAGGGGCAAGTGGTCCGATCCTGCAGTTTGAGAGCCTCCTGCACACAGAGAGAAGGCACTCGGAGTCTGAGTGCAGATTTGGCCCTGCTCGGTGGAACCTGGATGATCGGGTTGCAACCTTCCTTCAACATAAGATAGTGTCAGATTGTGTTTAGGGGGCACATTTCATAGCATAGACTTTAAAAAGCAGGTGGGCCCTTCTCCTTTAGTTCCAATCTTTTAGTGCTCAACCGAACTGTTCTTAGTGCCCATGACTAGGTGCTGCTTTGTTTCCCTCTGTACCACAGCTTGGGGTGGTTTCTGACCCATTACAGAATCTGGACTGCCCTCTGGGACCTGCAGTGGCAGAGTGGGGCAAAGGTGTGGGAGCTGGTAGACGGTGTGCAGCGTGGGTTACAGAGACACACAGCGACCCTCCAAAGGGGTGTTTCTCAAAGTGTGGGCCACCAGCCGCCTAAGTCAGAATCACCTGCACGTCTATCTAAAAATGCGCATTCCTGGACTCCGGCTCCATAAGGACATATTGGGGGATGCAGATTTTTAAAAACAATACCCACAGATTAGTCTGGTTCATGCTATAGTTTCAGAACCTCCACTCTGGAAAACCACTGTATTTTCAATAAAAGAAGTCTCTTTATTTTTTTAAAAAAGTTACCATTCACGTTCAGTTTCCATGGTGTGGAAACTCAAAATAAGAATGTTCTGATCACCTAACTTGGAACGGCGCTAACTCTGCTTCCCAGCACATCACGCGCCTGGACGGCAGGAAGTTGTATCTGAGCCTCACGCCCTCGCTGGTGATCAGAGGCTGGGTTCCGGCTTCATTCCCGGGCTCTGCATTCTCCTCCGCTCGCAGTTTGTGATTTTGTGACTCTGCTTGTGGGTTATGTCTCTTCCGAACAGCACTCTCCTGGCGCAGGTTCAGACAGAGGATGTTATTTTGTGGGGCTGTAAAGATTGGGTCGGTCCTGGCAGGCGGGTGAGCATGTCCTCCTCTGAAATCAGCCCCTGCAGCGGAGGGCCCGACCTCCTCTCTAGACCAGCTTTGCTCTTTGTACAAAGCCAGTGACTATGACAGGGCATGCACTGGCTGACTCTTAGCAGAATCTCTATTCAAGGGCACTCTTCCTTGCCCTGCCCGGGAAGGAGGTTCCCTGCACCCTTAGGGGCCTTCACTTAGGGATCACAGAGCTGTCCTAACCGGACCTCTCAGCGACTCTCCGTGTGGCCTCCTGAGGAACCCTTGCTGACAGTCTTTGTCTCTAACTTGTAAACAGACACAGTTCCATTGTTCATCTGGGGAACTGAGGAAAGTCCCTGGGCTGACTTTGGAAGTTGCTTGCCTGTACTGCCCCAGGGTTGCCTGGAATGGCTTGTGTGTGCAATGAGGCCTGATTTGGCCTGATGACAGACCAGTGTCTTTTTAAATTTCGGTAAACATCTGGTCCAGGGTAGAAAGTTCTGTCTCCAGTCAAAGAGAACAAATTATAGAGCTTACTTTGGACAAGCACCCAAGCTCTGTGCTCAGTCTGAGCTCAATGCATGATTCGGACACTTTGACATCGCTGTCTGTGAAGACTCATCTTAGCTGCTCTCTAGTTTCTCAAATTGTGTCTACAAGCAACTTTTATCTTTAAGTTAGATGACAGACACAACATGGTTTTTTGTTTTTGCTTTCTTTTCGGTGCTGAGGATTGAACCTAGGGCCTTCGCACTGAGTTATACCCCAGTCCTTCTAAATTTTTTTGTTTTATTTTGAGACAAGGTCTCTCTATGTCCCTAAATAGCTCAGGCCAGGCTCAAACTTGGGATCTCCTGCCTCAACCTCCAAGAGTGTTGGGATTAGCGGCGTACACCCCCATGTCAGGCTAGACGACAGGTTTTGATCAACTTTAGTAATGATCCTACCAAGGGCCACTCCCACCCCACACCTTTTGCAATATGCCATTCAATTTAAAATTTCAACACGTATTTTTCTTGTTTTGTCATACCTGGGAGTGGTGTTAGGGACGTCCTTCTGTCCAATGGAAGAGGATTCTTTTGCATACAAAATAATTCCAGATGGTCTCCCACTTTAAAAAGCCTACTGGGTGGCAGAAGATGATGTCCCGTATTCACTTAGCATCACAATTCCAGGCAGCTCAGCCAGGTATGTGTTGAGACAGACAGCTGTGGGGACGGGCTTTTAAATATCGTTTGCAGGTCACTAGGACATATTGTTTTCTAGAATAATTCAGCTTCCATAAGATGAACATCTACAATTTTGAAAACAATGATTCTGTGTCCACATAGCTTTCTGAGTGTGGTGAACATATTACCGATTGCCTGACAAAGGGTAAAGCGGGAGTCACAGTAGTGGGAGGATCTTAGTGCAATTCTTCCACAAATTCAGCATTAGAGAAGAATCAGTTTGTACTGAGCCTTTCCATGAAGCATTTGGGAAAGGGGTGCAAAGAGAATCCTTAAATAGATAATCAGAGTAGGCTGTATACAGGTCTCCTCTAAAATAAGCACAAACCTGTGATGTCCTCCCTCATAGAGGCCTTGGAAAGAGATGATCTCATAGTCATCCCAGCTCACTTCTCTCATGAGGTCCAAAGAGGCGCTGGTGGGGGCCATGGCCCTTGCCCATCCTCTCTTGCTCAGAGGGCTTCCCAGACGGGCCAGGCCACAATCTGACAAAAGGCCCAACACTACTTGGTATTGCAAGCCTCTCAATAAGGGTCTTGAGATGTGTTTTGAGCCTTCCCTGCAGGAATGTCACTCAATCCTGGTTCCTCAGGATTGAAGGGGTGGAAGGGTCCTCCCTGTAAGTGAAGTCCGTCCTCCGTTGGAATACCTCCGTGGTGCTGCTCATTCGAGTTGTGCTTTGTAAGCCACTGAGGAGTCTAGCTCAGAGTCTGATGGGATTGTGCAGGGAGATTGTGTAGAACACACCAGTGATGCCAGGAGATGTAGCACATCCGGCTCTTTGATGGTCCTGCATATTTAGTGAGTGGGGACACCTTCCTGTCACAGAGGAACGTGCATCCTCTATTTTCGTCACAGCGGTCATTCACCTCATTTAGGGTTATTCCTAGGAATTTGAGTCTTTGAAGCTTCTGGGACTCTTGTCCTGATTTCTTTGCTGATTCACTCATCAGCATCTTTCCTGATTTCTTTCTCAGTGAGTTCATTATCACTATATAGATAAGCTAATTATTTTTGCACGTTGCTTGTATATTCTGCTACTTTGCTGAATTTATCAGCTCTGAGAGATTTCTGTAGGACTCTGAAGAATTTCCTAGGTATAGAATCCTGTAGCCTGCAAACAGAATAGCATGACTTCCTCCTCTTCTGTTTGTATTTTTTCTATCACTTTCTTTTGCCTGTTTGTTTGGTTAAAGTTTTCTCTCATACACTGAATAAGGGTGGTGACAGTGAGCACGTCTCAGTCCTGATTTCAGAGGAAACGCTTTCTGATTTTCCCTGCTTAGTATGATGATTGCTCTGGGTTAGTCTTCACAGCTTTTATCATATTGAGGTCTGATCCTTCTACACCCAATGTATCCAGGGTTTTTTTTTTTTTTAACCATGATGGGGTGCTGAATATTATTGAATAATTTTTCTGAATTTGTTGAGATCACTATGTGATTTTTATCCTTGATTCTCTTATATGGTCTATTACATTTATGGATCTGCATATGCTGAACTAATTTCACATCCCTAGAGCGAAGCCCACTTGATTTTGGTGTACGATCTTTTAAATATGATGTTGAATTCAACTTGCAAGTATTTTATTGATGATTTTTACATCAAGGATATTGGCCTACTATTTCTTGTGGTGTCCTTATCAGTTTTCAGTAGCAGGAAAAATTGGTTTTGTAGAATGAATTTGGAAGAGTTTCTTCCCTATTTTATGGAGTACTTTGAGGAAGACTGATATTAGTTCTTTAAAAACTTGGCCAGTCCTGGGTTTTTGTCAGGAGACTTCTTACTACTACTTCAATTTCATTGCTTGCTATTTAAGTTTTTAAATATTCTCTTGGTTCAATTTTGGTAGGTCATTTGTGTTTAGAAATTTGTACATTTCTTCTTGACTTTCTAATTATGAGCATATAATTTTCCATATTACCTAATGATCATCTAGAGTTTGGTGGTATCTCTTGTAACATCCTTTTTTATCTCTTATTTAGTTGGGTCTTCTAACTTTCAGTTAGCTTGGCTAAGGATTTATCAATTTTGTTCCTCTTTTCAAAGAACCAACTCTATTCACTGATCCTTTGTGTTGTTCTTTTAGTCTCCATTTCATTTGTTTTTGTTGTGATTTTCATTATTTATTTCCTTCTGCTGATTTTGGGTTTAGTTTTTCCAAGGCCTCATGGTGCACCGTTGGGTAATTATGCATTGGAATCTCCATTTTTCTAAGTAGGCACTCAAGCTTCAAATTTTCCCTCACCACTGACTTTGCAGCGTTCACAGGTTCTGATTGGTTCTGCTTCCATTTTCGTTTGATTCTAGGAGTTTAGCTGCCCCTCCCATTTTTTCAACTATCCACTGCTTATTCAAAAATGTACTGTTCAGCCTTCATGAGCTTGTATATTTTCTGCAGTTTCTTCTGCTGTTGATTTCTAGTTTGATTCTGTTACGGTCTGATAAGATGCATTAAATTATTTCACGTTTTTGTATTTGTTAAGATTTGTTTTATTGGCTTAAAATATGACTGATTTTGGAGAAAGCTCCATGAGCTGCATCTGTTGGATGGAATATCTGTAGATGTGGTTAAGTCCATTGCTCAGTAGTGCAATTTAGCTCTGGGACTTCCTTGTTGATTTTTCTGTCTGGAAGGTCTGTCTATTGGTGAGAGTGGCCTCTTGAAGTCACCCACTATTATTGTGTTGGGATCTGTCTTTTCCTTTATGTGTTTCTTTTTCTCTTCTGACCCATTTTGACCTTGTAAGATTCATTATATGGTTGCTGAGAGTCAGTTCAAATGCCTGTGTTCTGATAAAGGTCTCACTTTCCCCATGAGCCCTGTTCCTCCAAGGTCTGGCTAACTTTGCAGGAACAGCTTTACTATCAACAAAGAATTTACTTTGATATGCACTCTGGCGGCATCCCAGGTCCTAGGGCATCCCACCCGGGGTGAATGCATGAGGTAGTCGAGCACGCCCATTTCCTGGAGGGGGGCATTCCTTTGTCAGAACATAGATAAACATGGGGGCAGCACCCAGGTCTCTCTCTCTCTCTTTTTGATCTTTTACGCCCTCCAGGCTGCTGGATGTCCCTGTGCATCGATGGGGGCTGCTATTGGTTGCGCCTCCAGACTGCTGTTTTTTTCTTGCGTCCCACATGGCTGCTGCTTCTCTTAGCGAAAGTTAGATCTCTGCTTGAACTACTCCTGTGCTGCGGATTGCCAGTGTTAGAAACGATGGATTGGTAGTATGATTTCCTGGAGTTTCCCCCTTTTCTTTGACTTTCCTTATTATTATTAAATAACTTACTTAATCTTTGTGAGTGGTGTTTTGTCTCCTACCCCGCGAATCGAGCCTTAAAACAATAAGTCCCTGCATGGCGACAGCAAGCATTTACCCCCTTGCTGTTACAGACCTGAACCCTATTTTGTTGAATACAGGAAAAGCTGCTCCTGCTTGCTTTGGATTCATTTAATTGGAATATCTCCCAGTCTATATGTGGGTTTGCTGGGGAGTTGAGTCTCTTGCAGACACAAGAGAGTTAGGTCTTGTTTTTTGATCTAATCAGCTAGTCTGTGTTTTAATGGAGAATTCAGACTATCTACATTTGGGGTTATTATTTAAGATATGTACTAGTTCCTGTCATTTTGTTGTTTTTGTTTTTTTTTAAATTTTTTAATTTTATTGTTTTTTACTTTTATTTTAAACCAAGAACATGTATTGGTACATTTTACATACAATGGTCACATTCATCACATTTATTTTGTACCTGTACATGATGCATCTTGGTTCTCCCCCCTCTTCTCCATCCCTCCCCTGTTCCCTTCCTCCCTATTTACAGCAGGTTTATTCATAATTTTCCATATTTTCCCTTTCCCTTTTCTTTCCTTTGTTGCCTTTCTGCTTTTCCCCCTTCTTTCTTTCTAGCACTCCTCTCCTTTGTATATTATCTTCTTTTTATATAATATTTATTACACCTCTTTGTCCTTGTTTACAGTTATGGTTTCTCATATCAAAGAAACAATTCGATGTGTACTCATGAGTGTCTGATTTATTTCACTTAAAAGTATGTTCTCAAGGAACACCCATTTACATACAAATGACTCCAGTTTATCCTTTTTCATGGCAGTGTAGTACTCCATTGTGTAGAAAGACCACATTTTCTTTAGCCATTCATTCGTTGTTGGGCATTTAGGTTGTTTCCAAGACTTAGCTATTACAAATTGTGTTGCTATGAACATGGTTGTGCATACATCTCTCTGGTAATTTGATTTTAATTCTTCTGGGAAGATTCCCAGTAGGGGAATAGCTGGGTCAAATGGAACCTCCAGTTGTAGTTTTGAGGAGAGTTCCTTTTTCCCCACAGCCCCTCCAGCATTTGTTATTGGTTGATTTTTCCATATATGCGGTTCTTTCTGGAGTGAGGTGGAATCTTAACGTTGTTTTGATTTGCATCTCTCGGATGGTTAGTGATGTTGAACATTTTTTCATATACTTATTTGCCATTTTCTTCTTGTTTTTAATGATTTTTTTTCCATTATTCATCTTAGAGGTTGATGATTTAGTGTATTAGTCATGTTTGATTCCTTCCTAATTCTCATTGGCTTGTTTTTTCTCCTAGTAGTCAGATTTGTCTTCTCATGTGCTCTTGCGTTTGTCTCACTTCTTCTTGGTGTTCAGGGTTCCTCAGGGTACTTTCTGCAATGCTGGTTTAACTTGTCATAAATTTCTTTGTTTATGTTTATCTCAGAAGGTCTTGATCTCACCTTCAGTTCTGAAGGGAACTTTGCTGAATATAGCGATTTAGGGGGCAGTTACTTAACTTTCAGGGCTTGGGATATGCAACTCCTTGCCCTTCTGGCCCTTAGAGTTTCTGCTGAGTACTTTGCTGTTATGGGCTTTTCTTTAAAAGTTACTTGGCATATTCTTTCCTTGTTCTGTATTATTAGCAGCTTAACTATAATATGATACACAAGTTTTTTTCTAATCATGTCTGTTTTGGGTGCTAAATGCTTTATGAACCTAGATGTCCATATATTTCCTAAGACTTGGAAAATTTCCTGCTATTATTTTACTAAACTGGTTTCATATGCCTTTAGCCGGCACCTCAGTTCTTCATCTAAACTGATTGTAGGTTTGGTCTCTTAATCATGTCCTATAAATATTGTATATTCTAATGTCTTTTTTTCCTCTAATACTGTCTAAATGCAATGATCCCTCAACCTTATCTTCAAGCCTTGATATTCTGTCTTCTACTTGAAGAAGTCAACTGGTGAGGCTTTCATATATTTTTTAAAAATTTGACTTACTGAGGTTTTCATTTCCAAGATTTCTATTTGGTTATTTTTCAAAACCTCTATGTCTTTATGAATTATTCTTTCATAGTCTTCCTTAATTCATCCAGTTGCTTTTTTTGTATCTTTAAATTCTTTATCTCATGTAAAATCAGTTTCTTGAATTTATCTGTTTCATTCCTTTTGAAATATGTGGATTTAGTTACTGAAGAGTTCTGAACCTTAAAGCTGTCCTGTTGCCTTAATTTTTTCTTTCTTCTGTTTTTGTTTCTATGTCGAGTTTATGCATCTGTTGGGATAGACATCTTTTCTATGTTTATGTGATGGTCTTCTTGGTGGCCTTCCCCTAAGGGCTTTTTCTTGTCCTGCTCACAGAGGAGAAAGCAAACTTGAGTAACAGCACCACCAAGAACAAGCCAGATACAGAAATACAGGGAAAAGCAATTGAAACTGGCTACTATACCACCAGTGTAGAAAAGGAGGAAAGCATCATGTAGAATAAAATACAAAGGTAAAAATAAAGGTAGAACTAGTGATAATAGGGGTTAGGGATTTAGCTCAAGTGGTAGAATGCTTGCCTGAACTTGATCCCTAACACCAAAAAAACAAAACCAACCAAACAAAAAAAACCCTTAGTGATAATAAATGAATTTAAAATGGGGATACAGAAAGGGAAAAATGAAGAGGCAGGAAGATAAAAAAGGAAAAGAAGATGAAAAAGAGGAGACAAAAAGCAAGAGATTAAAAAATTCAATTATAGCATTACAGAAGAGCAAAATTAGATGGAAGGAAGGAAACAGATAAAAAGCAAAATAAAAGAGAAATGGCAGGAAACAGGGAGGTAGCCTGTGAGGGGAAGACAGATCTGGGGAAGGCAAGGGAAGAAAAATGACCAAAATGCACTAGGTATATCACCAATTCCTTAAGATAAATGCTATTATTTTGTATCACAAACACAAACCATATACTAATAAAAAATACATTTAATAAAAGGGGAAAACAAAATCCAAAGAATTCATCCCAGCTGAGTATGGGATTGAAGAAGCACCTTTCTGTGTCCTCTAATACTTGGTT